>JAXQQM020067894.1:0-71692 GCA_034641835.2 Pinus albicaulis | reverse complement strand
AGACATACCAATGATTTGTGAGGCATTCTTTTCCATTCTTGCAAGGAGATAAATCACCACTTTGAAACTTATTTTGACATTTTCTGCTCCTGATGTTTTGATGATGATCATGCCCACTGTGAAGCTGATTGAACTGTCAGGTGCTCTTTGAGCCTTTCTTTTGACTCTGGGTGAAGAACCTCATTTGTACATTCCAGATCTTACCCATACCTGCTTATCAAGGAAAAATGCCTTTAAAGACTTTTGGGACTCATATGCAACAACAAGATAATTTTCACATGTCTGTAAAGAGGCTTTTGACTGTGATAGTGGCATGTTTTATCTATTTTGAGTGTTTTCTGTGATTTTAAAGCACGTGCCATATCCTTTTCCACACCTATTGTATCTGTGTTGTTGATTTGCAAAGTCCCCTTGAGAAAACAAGGCTTAGGTTACCTTCTTGTCCCTTTGATGAGTTTTTTGAAGAAAATCTTCATGAATAGGAGAAGCAAACCTTTTTTGAATATCAACATCACTCTTTCGCCTATTTTTAACCCAGCTCATTTCAACTACTTTCAACTCTTTTTTTTCAAAGGAACAATGACTAGATTTCTTGCCTGTTTATCAAGGAGAGGCATCTTTGGAAACCCTTAATGAAATTACATACCTCAGCAGGGTTTGTTCATTTCGGCTCCAGACTGCTTTTGAGGGAGATCTTTGATAGGAGATAATTCAGCCTCTTTGATCATTACAGTACCCCTGCTTTCTCTTTGTTTTTAACACCATTTCTCTATCCATAAGCCTTCAATTTTGTCCCACTGCTCTTAAAATTTTCCTTTCAGTCAGTGAAAACCCTAAAATCAATCTCTGCCCCTGGCCCTCTTCTTATTAGATGAAGGATGCCTTTATCACCTTGCCAAACCCTCTGCTTGTAAAATGAAGGAGGTTTTCTCAATCTTTCAACCCTCTGCTCATGTATGGAGGAGGCTTTCTCAGTGATACCATTTCATCAGATTTTAAACAATGTTATCTTCCCTTTCACTGCCTATTTATATTTAAGAAAATGAAAATGACAAAATGACAATATGCCATGAAGGGCATCTCTCTAAGACATCTAATTTCTGATTTTCAAATACCTTTGTGCACCTTTAGACAATCAGAGGCAGCCTGGCTAGTATCTGCAAAGAATTTCTTGTCATTTATAATTCACTAACCTTTGACTGTGATTGTAGGAGCTTAATGAGATAACTCTCTGTCCAAAATTTGCATCCCAGGCTCAAAACCACATGAGAAGCAGCTGTCTTCTCATGTTGAGTTTAATACTGTCTTCTGGAACACTAGTAGACTTCTGCTCTTTGACAAAGACATTGAAACACTGTACATTTACCTAATATCAGATTGACCTGTGGCATATGTATTGCTGATGTAGAAATTTGAATAACTGATATATTATTCACCGATATTATTCTGATCACACACTATTTCAACTTCAATACAAAATCTCTTCTACCATTGATCATTAATTGCGGAAATAAAATCAATTGCATGCACACATTGAAACCATAAAAATTCACACATATGAACATAGTGTTTTAACGGGAAAGCTTAAAGCTAAAAACCCCAACTATCTGTATATAATATATGTCATAGATATCAAGTAACAATCATCATACAAAGCTCCTCACAAGCTCTCAGTACAATCTCCAATTGCTACACACTAATCAGGCTCGATCTTGCAAATCCCATGCACCGATCTTTGCCAGCCTTTAGCCTGCCTCTACTGTGCAATCACTGCTGAATAATTGCTCATAATGAACTCGAATCCATCCTGTATTGACCACGCAAACCTCATTGGCATCTCCAACCACTGTGTGTTTCAAATCATGCAACACTATAGTCACAACTGATAGTCACACTGCTCTTTCACCTATCTCTCCACTGGTGTCCACTGAAACTGTCCATGCACTGTAGTTAACTAATGTATTATTTAGTTGATTAATGAGTTAATAATTAGTGAATTAATTCACACCTCTCACTAGTGTATCAATCAGTTAGACTAGATACAACTAGCTCAACTATAATTAGATTAGTTAAACTGAACACAACTCCATTAACTTCCTCAATAAACTCCACCAAACTCTCTCACATGAGTTCTAACTGAAGTCTCCATGCAATAGCTCCACTTAACCCTCAGGAATAGCGTAGACTCTTCACAACATAATACCTCCCAGGTAATTCTTAATCAAGTGCTCCAAGAGAATAAGATAATGTTTATAGTCCAAATATTATTAAGAGCTAATAATATTCGACATACCTATTTTTAGACTGGCAGTCTAAAAATAGATTCCGTCCAATATGTCTAAAAATAGAATTTCATCTATTTCACATTTGACCAACCATCTACAAATCTCCTCCTGCTACATATAGAATATGCTCAGCATGTCTAAAAATAGACATACACCTAAAAATAGCCTGTGTGGGCCCCACCTAGTTTAGGTGATTATTTTCCAACTAGGATCAAGGATGATGTTTCAGGATGCCTCCTTCACTGTTTCTTGTTGCAAACTTCAACACTCCCTCTCAACAAGAAAGGACCGTCTTTGCATGCGACATGCAACTCCATGCATTCACCCTGCAACCTTTGCAAGTGCCCTGCAACTCCATGCATCCGCTCTGCAACTCTTGTTGCAACACTTCTGAAACTGAAAGGCTCCAAACAACTCAATTAGTCTAATGCATCTATCATCAAAGCCTTCGACTTCTTCTTAGCTACTGCACATGTCTTTAGGAACCACTGCGCTGTTGAACTCTGCACCCATGCACTCTGCACTTCGGCCGCACCTGACGGCGCTCGAAGATTCTGACACCTGGCCACTTTGATCCGGGCTCGCGTATCATCCAACCGATCACGCTAATGTCGTCTCTATACACCAGTTGTGTTCACCCATGAGATCCACACCATCTCAATGAATCCCCTGCTTCCAACTCTCCTCTTGGGATTAATCATGCATGTTGCCCCACCTCTCACCTGGTGGTATAGCTGCATGCACTCCCTCTGCCCATCTGGCACGAAATTTCTCTACATGAGTGGTTTCTCCCACTCCATGATCCTCATCTTGTGTCTGCTCCACATCCCAAGGTTCACTCTTACCTGCATGCAAAACTTGCTCTCTCTCAAGCATCAATTGCATGTCTTTCTTGCACTTCCCAATAGTAGGAAGCTCCGTAGAAATCCCATCTACATCAAATCTATAAATATTCTTCTGCATCTCTAGTTGTGGCTGCTCCAAAACCTTCTGAGACTGCTTCTCAGGCTGCATGTTGAGAAGCTCCCTCTCAACCACCAAGTCACTAACCTTTGATTTTCTCCTCAAATTTTTGCATGCATCTTTTACCTCAGTGCATGTAGATTCTTGGTTCGTGCACATTGCAATTGTCCCACCGTCGCAAAATTTTCTAACAAAAAGAGCTGATTTTAAATTGATGATATCTCCCTCATCCGAGCTCCGATTCGACTGATTTGTTTTTTCAATTTGGGTATTTTTTCGCAAGGAATCCAAAAATGCTATTTTTTTCTAAAAATATTTCACCAAATATCTCATATATTCTCCGCAAACTCACGCACCCAAAAATTCCTACTCTCATTCCATGTAGAAAATCTATAACACAGCTCTGATACCATGTAGAAATTTGAATAACTGATATATTATTCACTGAGATTCTCCTGATCACACACTATTTCAACTTCATGCACAATACATAATCTCTTCTACCATTGATCATTAATTGCGGAAATAAAATCAATTGCATGCACACATTGAAACCATAAAAATTCACACATATGAACATAGTGTTTTAACGGGAAAGCTTAAAGCTAAAAAACCCAACTATCTGTATATAATATATGTCATAGAGATCATGTAACAATCATCATAAAAATATCCTCACAAGCTCTCAGTACAATCTCCAATTTCTACACACTAATCAGGCCCGATCTTGCAAATCCCATGCACCGATCTTTGCCAGCCTTTAGCCTACCTCTACTATGAAATCACTGCTGAAGAATTGCTCATAATGAACTCGAATCCATCCTATATTGACCACGCAATCCTCATTGGCATCTCCAACCACTGTGTGTTGCAAATCATGCAACACTATAGTCACAACTAATAGTCACACTGCTCTTTCACCTATCTCTCCACTAGTTTCCACTGAAACTGTCCATGCACTGTAGTTAACTGATGTATTCTTTAGTTGATTAATGAGTTAATAATTAGTGAATTAATTAATAATTACCTCACACCACTCTCATTCACACCACTCTCTACTAGTGTATCAATCAAATAGACTAGATTAGACTAGATACACTAGCTCAACTATGTTTAGATACTAATATTAAATCTAGACAACTCCATTAATCCCCAAGGAATTCCACCAAACTCTTCACATGAGTTCTAACCGAAGTCCTGAGTAATAGCTCCACTTAACCCTTAGGAATAGCGTAATTCCTTCTGTCAGCTCCTGTGCCACATCTGTGCACTTAATTGAAGTGCTCCAAGAGAATAAGATAATGTTTAGAGTCTAAATATTATTAAGAGCTAATAATATTCGACATATTTATTTTTAGACTAGCAGTCTAAATATAGACTCCGCGCAATATGTCTAAAAATAGAAGTCCATCTATTTTTCCAACTTGACCAACCATCCACAAATAGCATCCTGCAACTCATACAATATGATCGACATGTCTAAAAATAGACTTTGCGACAAAAATCACCTGTGTGGGCCCCACCTTGTTTAAGTGATCACTTTCCAACTAGGATCAGGAATGATGTTTCAGGATGCCTCCTTCACTGTTTCTTGTTGCAATCTTCAACACTTCAAAAGAAAGGACTGCTTTTTCATGTGACATGTAACCCATGCATTCGCCCGCAACCTTTATAAAGGTGCTATGCAACTCATGCATCTTCTCAAAGAACCCTCTCAAAACCTATCAGCTCCAAAAAAAAAAACAACTCAATCAATCTGATGCATCTATCATCAAATTATTTGACTTTTGCTGGTACCAACTGCACATGTCATCAGGAACCACTGCGTTGTTGAACTCTTGCACCCATGCACTCTTGCACTTGCTGTCAACTCTGATTCGTGCTCCAGTATCCGACACTGTCACTTTGATCTTCCTGCATCAATCCAATTGATCATGCTACTGTTGTGCTGTGGGCACCTTGTAGCCAGGTTCAATTCATGATATCCACACCATCTCATGAATCCTGCCTAGAAATCTCCTCTTGGGATTAATCATGCATGTTGCCCCACCTCTCACCTGGTGGTATAGCTGCATGCACTCCCTCTGCCCATCTGGCACGAAATTTATCTGCATGAGTGGTTTCTCCCCCCATGATCTCTCATCTTTGTGGTCGCTTCCACATCCTGTTCACTTCTACTCGCATGAAAAACTTGTTCTCTCACATCAATTTCATGTCTTTCTTCGTACCCCTCCAACAAGAGGAAGCTCCGTAGAAATTCCATCTACGTCAAATCTATAAAGACTCTCCGTATTCAGTTGTACTTCACACAACCTTCGAGATCGCTTCCTTGCAAGTGTCATGAAGTTTCTCTCAACCACCAAGTCACTAACCTCTGCTTTGCTCCTCAAAGCTTTGCATGCATCTTGTACCTCAATGCATGTAGATTCTTGGCTCGCGCACATTGCAATTGTCCCACCGTCGCAAAATTTTCTAACAAAAAGAGCTGATTTTAAATTGATGATATCTCCCTCATCCGAGCTCCGATTCGACCGATTTTTTTTTTAAAATTTGGGTATTTTTTCGTAAGAAATCCAAATATTCTATTTGTTTCTAAAAATATTTCACCAAATATTTTAGATATTCTCTGCAAACTCGCGCACCCAAAAATTCCTACTCTCATTCCATGTAGAAAATATATAACACAGCTCTGATACCATGCAGAAATTCGAATAACTGATATATTATTCACCAAGATTTTCCTGATCACATACTATTTCAACTTCATGCACAATACAGAATCTCTTCTACCATTGATCATTAATTGCGGAAATAAAATCAATTGCATGCACACATTGAAACCATAAAAATTCACACATATGAACACAATGTTTTAACGGGAAAGCTTAAAGCTAAAAACCCCAACTATGTGTATATAATATATGCCATAGAGATCATGTAACAATCATCATACAAAGCTCCTCACAAGCTCTCAGTACAATCTCCAATTGCTACGCACTAATCAGGCCCGATCTTGCAAATCCCATGCACCGATCTTTGCCAGCCTTTAGCCTGCCTCTAATGCACAATCATTGCTGACGAATGGATCTGGATGAGTTCGAATCCATCCTATATTGACCACACAATCCTCATTGGCATCTCCATCAATGTGTGGTGCAAACTCATGCAACACTATAGTCACAACTGATAGTCAACCTGCTCTTTCACCTACCTCTCCACTGGTCTCCACTGAAACTGTCCATGCACTGAAGTTAATTGATGTATTCTTTAGTTGATTAATGAGTTTATAATTGGTGAATTAATTAATAATTAATTCACACCACTCTCACTAGTGTATCAATCAGTTAGACTAGATACAACTAGCTCAACTATGTTTAGATTAGTTAAACTGAACACAACTCCATTAACTTCCTCAATCAACTCCACCAAACTCTTTCACATGAGTTCTAACTGATGTCTCCATGCAATAGCTCCACTTAACCCTCAGGAATAGCGTAATTCCTTCTGTCAACTCATGTGCCACATCTGTGCACTTAACTGAAGTGCTCCAAGAGAATAAGATAATGTTTAGAGTCCAATATGTCTAAAAATAGAAGTCCATCTATTTTTCCAACTTGACCAACTATCCACAAATAGCATCCTGCAACTCATAGAATATGATCGACATGCCTAAAAATAGACTTTGTGACAAAAATCACCTGTGTGGGCTCCACCTAGTTTAGGTGATCACTTTCCAACTAGGATCAGGAATGATGTTTCAGGATGCCTCCTTCACTATTTCTTGTTGCAATCTTCAACAGCTGAGACTTCAAGGCTTATTAGTGGTGCAACTTAAGGGTGTAACCAAACTTTATTTGCAGAATAGGAAGGTCTTCTAGGTCTTCTAGGTCTTTGGCTTTAGGATAGTTTTCCAAGGGAAAAAAGCCTAAAGCGCCACTACCTAACATAGGGGAGACTTCTTGGACAGATTTGGATTATTCTCTTTGGAGCTGATGGACAAGCTAGTATGGCTGAGGCTAGATAGGGCTTGAAAATGAGGTTTTATCTCGTCATGGGCTGATTGAAAAGGTTATGAGGGAAAAAATGTTTATGGGTGTTTTCCAGCTAGAAAATTTGACAAATTTTGAGATCAGCTGCTAGAAAACTTGGCCTTAACAAATAGTCATTATCAACAGGTGAAAAATACTGATGACTAACAGTGGCTCCATTTGGGGAGGGCAACTCCTTTTGAGGAGGTGTCCAAAATTTAAGATCTTGGTTCTTTGAAGACAATTGCCTTTTTCCATTAGCGCAAATTTCTTTCTTCCTTGATGCTATTTCTGATAATTGACAGCATGATTAGCATCAATGATATTTCTACCTACCCCACTATATTTCCTAACATTTTTTCTTCTTTTGTGTGAATTTGGACTAGCAACCCTATGACATAGTATTTTTGAAAAATGACACTATCTAATTCTACACTTATATCCGCCGGGAGTTCAGATTACACTGATGAACTCCTTCATTTCTCTACCTATGCTAGATCGATTGTCAAGATTAAGCTGTTTGACAGGATTTCATTCTCTAATCTAAAACATGAAATTGAAAAATGACCAAATCAAGATTAGACAGTTTGATTTGTCATGTACTTGTGGCATGAAAGACAATCTGCACACAAATATTATTTTGCATAAAATGTAGCAAAACAAGGCTAGGATACATAGTTTGTTCTTTATCCCTGTTTTCCTCTTTGGTTCTGTTTTGAGCATGTGGAACCAGTATCTTTTCCTAATCTACTCTCTTTGATAAGTCAAGCTTACACAATGTTGACTATCTTTTCCTCTCACTAAATTATCAACAAATAAATTTAAAACATGTTCAGTTATGATTAGGTTAGATAAGTGAACAAGACATTTGAGCATTAGTAGTGGCATTTAGACTTGCGCGCTCTCAGAATGACTATTTTTTGAACATGGGGCTTCCTTTCTATTTTTCAATCGCCCTCTTTTTCTATTTTTCTATTGTTTTTTGAATTTTCTGTTTTTGATTTATTTTTCAAACAATGGTATATACAATGATTGAAAATGTTTTTGACTCAGAAATCTTGGAAATGGTGAAACTTAAGCATCTTATCCTCATAAGGATCTCCTACCACTCTTGGTCCACTCAGCTCTTGAAAAGAAAAATTTGGAAAATTTTCTCTTTCAAGCATGACATAAGAATTCATGCATGTATCTCTAAACAACCCTGTATCTTCTCGTTGTACCTCTTTATACCTCTGATTTCCACTCCTTTTGCTGTACATATTTTTCAAATTGTGCAGATATTCTTTGTCATTTTTTAAGTATATGATGACATCATCAAGGTATGTTAGAATGCAAAAATTCGGAACTGGAAACATGGCTTTTAGGAGCATATTTTTGATATCTGGTGGTTTTTCAATTCTGGGTTTGAAAATGGAACTACTTCCATCATACTGGAAAAATTCTTTGAGCTGTCTACTTTGCAAAGGAATTATTTGGCTGTAACCTGAAACATCATCTTGCAAAGACATATGATTAAAAGCACTTATCATTGGTATATCATGGTCTTGGGCAGGAAGGATAAAATTTCTGTCACAAGGGTGTGTATTAGTGCTTCTAAAATCAAAACAGATCCTATGACCAGCTATTTTATCTTTGACTATTACTGTTTGGTTCAGATTTTTGTATTTTCTTTTGTCGAAGTTATTTCTTGGAGTGATGGTAGTGGCATAGTGTTTCTCACTATTTTCTCTATATGAAGTAGTATTTTGAACAAGATTGTAAATTCTAGCAGTTCTAAGTCTTTGGTGGAGTGACAGACTGTTAGCCAATTCAAGTAGCTCAGGTATATTTGGACTGCAACCATCATATCCTCTCATAAGAAGTTTATCAAGCATTTTTTATGGATTTTGAGTTTTTATGGCTACAGTCAAGGTTTCATTTGAAATGGTAGAGTTATGTGATGGTAAATCCTTAAGGTATGGTAAGAACATTAAGCTTCCCTGTAGAGTTCCAAAGAGGTTTGTGATATGTAAGTATTCTAATGCCTCTGTTCTGAAAAAGTTTCCTGATGTTACTGCTGATTTTTGCCTAAGGTTTGAGCAATTTGCTTGATAGTACATAATGGTTTGTGCTTCTTGCTCTATCCCTATTTCAAAAGGAACACACTCTCTTTCCTCAAGACATAGCTGCTCATGATTATGATAATTTTGAGTGTCTAGTTCGTCGTAGAGAACTTGGGGCAGCTGATGTGGTGGGTCTAATTTTGTTTCAAATCCTTTTGACTGTTCTTCAATGTCCTCATCAGTGTGTAAAATGAAAGAGTTCAGATCAGAATGCAAGGAGTACATCGGGATGTTATCTGGCCTTTTTTGGCTGTTGATCATATATTTCATGTGTGATTCTTGATAGAGAATTCTAGTTTGGTCAAACACAAGAATAGTGGCGTATGACATATCAAGTTGAATATTTCCTTGAAGCTTGGCTCCCCAAGATCTGGATAAAAGAATTCCATACTTGGGAGGGATGTTTGCTACCACTATGTCCATGATCAGATGTTTTGCAGGTACTTGGGCCAAACTGAAACAAATATCATTGATCAAGCCTAGACATTTGACTCTACTTGAATCAAATGAATACAAGTATTTATATGGTATTGTGATCTCTAGGCCTAATATTTCCATCACCGCCTTCGGCATGAGATTATGTGAGGCCCCAAAATCTAGCATGGCATTGTGTAGGATTTGGTCATGGATATTCAGACTAATGTAAAAGGGAAGAGTGGTTCCTTCTTGGAATTTCCATTCTATTTTTGGACCAAACAACACTTCGGGAGTGTCATCAGCTAGATTAAGGGTGTTTACATCATTTCCTATATTCAGGACCTTTAACACTTGAGATTTATAAGAGATTTGGGTGATAAGTTCGGTGAGGGGCATGGTAATATTTATTTTGGCGATTTCTCCCTCAAAACTGAAAGGTGTTTGTAGCTTAGACAGGTTTTCTTCAGTTTTTTCAGCCATGACTTTCTCTATGTTTTGAGTTTGCTAACTTTGTTTCGGGATTTTGTTTGACACAACCATCTCGGGAATCTTTGTGGAGGTACTAGGAGTATTTGAGCCAAGACTTGTTTGAATAAATTTATCTTTGCTCTGGTCGGTTCTCTTGATCATGATTTTGTTTCTATCCACTACTTTTTTAAGGATGGTATCAAGGGTTCTAGCAGTGTCTGAGTTACCTTTCTTGGAGTTGTCTTGGTTTTTTCTTCTTTTGAGGTCATACTGCCTGTGAGCTTCTACTATAGAATTCTGAAAACTTATGGCAAGATCTTCGGGATCTTCATAGTTGCTTTCATCTTGATTCGGAGAGAAGAATGCTTGTTCTTATTCTGTGAGGTAAACCTCACTCTTGTTATCAGAACCTATGAGGTTCAAATGATTTTCATCAATGGGTTATGTATCCCTATCCTCTTCTTCCACATAATTTTCATTAAAGGGTGGCCTAATTTATTGGTCATTTTCCCTTGGTTTGTTTTGAGGCTGTTCCCTTCTAAAATTTTGGTTCCGGTTTCTGTTTGGAGGGTTTAGCTGGTTGTCCCTAAGAGGGGTATTTTCACTAATATTTTCCCACATTTTGGCCATGGACCTAACCAAGTCATCTATTATAGGATCTAAGGAAAGGGCTGAAGTGGAGACCTCATCCCGGTATGTGACTTTCCTTTCTGATCTAGTCCTAGCTCTTTTTTCTGCTAAGTTGGCTTTTTCACTTATGGAAACTTTTTGCATTTCCTCCAAGGTAGGGGGGTCCTTGTCTCTTGGTTGATAATTCATTTCTGGTTCAAAGCCTTTGGGGATATTTTCCAAGGCTGAGCCAAGTGGAGGTTTGAAGTGAGGTGGGAGGGCATTATACACACTGTTGAACCTAGTGCAATATCCCTGGACACTTTCCCTATTTTCCCGTTTTAGATTGTTATACTCTAACAGGATTTGAATGAGGTTCTTTCGGATTTCCCACTTGTTTATGAAGGTTTGGTAGAGTTCTGGGAGATCGTGGATGCTGTTTGGACTTAAGCTCTTAAACCATTTTTTGGGTTCTCTGCCCAAGCTTTGGGAAAACATCCTCATTCTGATGGTCTCGTCTTCTATTTCCATGTATTCAAAGGCATCACTAATCCTATCTACATGTTGTTGAGTTGTGGTAGTCTCAACTCCGGTAAAGTGCGAGATTTTGGATTGATAGTCATTTTTTAAGGGAGCCAAAGGGTGTGGCAACACCAAGGGTGCATACCAGGCTGCCATGGCGAGAGCTAATGGGTGATGTACAAAATGAGGGCTTATAGGATGAGTTGAGGTGATTTGAACAGTAGTGGTTTGGATGGGTGTGGCAGATGTACTTGGGCTAGTAATCTGATTTTGAGCAGATCTGGGGTGGTAGGAGCCAAAATGATGGAGAAGATGAAAGTCGGGAGGTGTAGTAGGTGAGGCTTCTCTACTAGGACTCTGTGGAAGATCTAGGGGCTCAAGATCGTCAAAGTCTATCTTACTTTGTGACTTGCTTCTAAAAAAGGGTTTTTGCTGATTTTAAGTCAAAAGGGGAATCCTGCAAGGCTGTGAGGTGTTCAGGTACTGATCTTGCTTTACGAATGGGCCTATTGGTAGCTAAATTGCTAGTTTTGGAAGCTTGCCACAAAATCTTCTCTGGGTCATCTACTATGATAGGGGGATTTGGGTCTGGATGAGATCTGGTGTTGATTCTTTGTGAAGCCAGATTTCGAATCCAAAGTTTAGAGAGGATGGTATTTGTGATTGTTTCGGATGGATGGCCTCTCTAGGGTTTTACTAATGTGAAAGATGGTCAAAACAAGAAGATGGACTTGTGGAGTTTCCAGGTGGTTTTCTGTGAGAACTATGGTCCACCACCAACACTATCAAAGATGCTTTCAGGAAATTTTTTTATAGCAAACTTTGAGATGAAAACTTGCAAAGAAGAGTGATTCACTTGGTTTCAACAGTTTGCTAGGCTGTATGGACAAGCTAATGGTTCTTTTTGGAAATAATATTTTTGCTTATCTCCTATGTTTAGGTGAAGTCTTCTGAATCACTAAGATATACTTAGTTTGTCACTAAATACAGAGTTTGCACCATAAGTTTTAAGTTTTGGAAAGGATGAGTTAACAGAAAGGTATGGTCTATTAATTTTTTGGTATTTTTATGGATTTTTTAGGCCTACTGGAGGCTAGTGGAGTTGACAGGTGGAACTTGGTTGTTTTTGTAAAGATGTAGCTATGGTCCACCACCAGTAACTAGGGAAAAGCCATTCTAGGAATGTTTTGGGGTTTTCTAAGTTTTTATGTAGCCTATGAGGTTTGGAAGAGTTTCTTATAACTGAATCATCACTTTGCTAAGATGGTGAAAGAGCTAGCTTCTACTCTTCAAACAAAAATTAAGTTTTCTAAGTTTGATTGAGACTTCGGGAGTTACTAAGGAGTACTTAGATTGTCACTAACTCGGAAGGTCCCATCGTGATCGCCATTATGTTAGGGAGTAGTGGGATAAGTCAATAAGATAGTATTTTCAAAGGTCTCTAAAGTTTTAGGAAAACTAAGTTTGTTTATCACTCAGAGTCCCACCGTGATCGCCATTATGTTAGTGTGGCAATGAGGTGGCTAAATGGTAGGTATTCTTGAAGATAAGGGACTTCTAGAGTTCTAAGGTGTCCTTAGATTGTCACTAAATTAGAGTCCCACCGTGATCACCATTATGTTAGGGTCCCGTGATTTGGTTGATTGGCAATCCAAATGATAGTGTAACATCAAACCAGTCTTTGGAGCCCAAGGACCTAGCCTTCCTGGACTCAGAGAGGGCTCTCTCTATTTGTGTAAGGGATATTTGTGTGTTTGCTTATTGTATTCTTGATTTTAGGCTAGTTATGAAGTAGGTTTTTTGGTTTTGGTTTCTAGGTTATGAGGGATGAACCAATAAAAGACATAAGATAGGTAAAAATATGTCAGATCAACTGGGCTATGAGGTCGAAAAGTTCAAGGAAGATTTCAGGTGGTGATACAAGGTTGCTGAAGGGCCGATTTGAGTGAGGTAAAATGGATCTTTGGGAAAAATGGAGTGAGATGGACATTAAAATTTTGAAGAACAAAGGATTTCAAACATAAATAGTTTAATAGCTGACATAAACATGGTAGGGAAAACCATTAATCATGAGAAATGTAACTATAAACTGATCAATGCATAGAAATAAACATTCAAGCCATGCATAGAGATATATGACTCTCTAACTTTAAGAAATGGCTATCAGACTTTGGGGAAATACATTTAAGACAAACAAACAACTCAAATCACTATGAAGGAACGCCTAAACATATTATTCCAAGCTATTGGGCACCTTTAAGAGAAGATTGCACAGTTTTAGGCAAAGGGCAAGATCAGTACGAGACCTCCTTGGGTCAACAAATGACAATCTAATCAATAAAAGAGAGGTTTCATAGGTGGAGCTATGGCTAGCCATGAGTAAGCAGGGCATACCATGAATCATACTTAGCTTGCATAAAACCATAAATGAAACAAGAAAACAATATTCCTTAGTTATTAAAGAGCAATCAAGAATTCTTTAATGTGACTAGGAATGAAGAAAACATGGAAGCTATAAAGAAATAGGAAATTTGAGGTGCCTCCAAGGGCATGTCTCAAATATGTTCTCTACTATCTTATAGCAAGCAATACCATTTAATTATGAATGAAAACTAAGAAACAAAACAGAGAGAAAGACATTATACCATTCTACCAAGTCATGGAATCCAACAACAATCCTCTTTCATCATCCAAAAACATCCAAGGAACTATCCAAAAGCATGAGACAAGTGTTTCTTCCAAAGCTTATATGGACATATATTGCTTCTATTCATCAAGTTCAGCCTTGTTTACAATTAAATCCTTTGGAATATATAGGCCAAAGTGGGGAAAGCCTCTTGGTTCAACTTGCAATCTCATTGGCCTATCCAAAATATCTGATTTTGTCTTTGAGGCTTTGCAAAGCCCAAGGCACAAAATATCTAATAAAATATCTCAAAAATGCTAAAAAAGGGAAATATATTGACTTTTCATAACTTATCATGTACAAAAATAGCTAAAAGCACATGAAGAAAAATCACTTTTGAAAGGTTCAATTTTTACAAAAATACTCAAAAAATACATCAGAAAAAGGTCCCTTGACTTGCCAGCAACTTTTGGAGGCCTTCCCGATGTTGAAACAAGGCTCAAGATGGCTCGTTGGAAAGCTCTGAGTGTCTACTTTCTGAAAATGTTTATTTTTCTCCCAACTGACCACTACAAGTCCTCCAAAAACAGACCTGTGTGTAAAAAAACCAAAAAATAAGCCTTGCTGATAAACAGGGCAGAGTGCAGAAAAATCAAGTGTTTTTCGCCATTTTGGGGGAGAAAATGATCTTCAATTGATCTGAAAATCACTGAGTATGTGACCCTAAAATTATGGCATCCAATGATACCATTCTCATTCTTTGAGGATGTCCCAAACTGAAATGGTGATTCCCATGAGTTTTAGCCAAAAACCCAAAAATGAAAAAAAAACCAAAATTTGTCGAATTTCGCCCAATTTCGGCGAGCATGACCCTCAAGGTTTTTCATAAACATGTTGTGAAGATGAGGCCAAAATTTGGAGCTTTGAAGTGTCTTTCCTCAATTTTGGTTTCAATCGCTTCCCTTTAGCCTCCTTGAGTTTTTCCTGAGCGGCCTTCAATTTCTGCCAAGAAAACTAATTGAGCTTTTTATAATGCCCGGTCATCCTCCGTTGAAGGTCCAAGTCTCTATTTTCCTTCTCCAATTTCTTCTCCAAGTGATCATTTACTCTCTCAAGCCATGCTTCCCGATGGTTCTCTATCTCTTGTTCGAAAAATGTAGTGAGAGTGGTAGATTGGAGAAGGGAATCTTCTTCTTCCTTTTGATTCTCAAGGGCCTTTTTGAGCCCCATGGTTCTTGGCCTCTTTCGCCTGGGCTGATCTTTGCCTTCTCTCTCATCGAACTCACCCATGAGTTCTTCCAATCTCATTTGTGCTTTGGAGGCCTCTTTTTTGTATTTGATTGCCTGTGTCTCATATACAGCCATATGGACACTCATTTGTTTTTTTTGAACTTGAAAAAATTGATTGAAGTTCCTAGCCCTCTCAAGATCAGTCCTCAAAGTATCAATTTGGTTTTCCCTATTGATCAAGAGATTTTCTAGGATCCGGGCTTCATTGTCACTATCATCACTTTGGATTTGAATGATGTCGAAGTCCCTCTCCTTTTCATGACTGCTTTCTTCTTTCTCCTTTCCTTTTCTTTGAGTGGCTCTTTTAGTCTTCCTCCTCTTGGGAAATTTGACAATGGGCTTCTTGGGCAATTTTCCCTTGCTTCAGAGGGCCCTAGTCACATTTGGAGTTACAACTCTAGGCACCCTTTTTCTTGATGTCTGGGGCTTGGCCACTTTCGGAGAAGAGAGCATGGCCCCTTGCTTAGGAGAGGAAGCTAGCACATGCTCCATTGGCTCTTTACCCTTGTCACTTTGCTCATCATTCTTGCCACTGTCTTGGATTTCTTCATGGATGCCTTGACTGTCCTTGTGCATTTATTTTTGAGGGCTGTCCTCCTCACTGTGTTGCACCTGTTCATCATGCTGCCCTTCTTCTTCATGAGGCTGCTGTTCTTTTTCTTGAAGCTGTTGTTCATCATCATGAGGCTGTTGTTCATCAGGCTGTGGCTATCTCTGTTCATCATCTTCATGAGACTGCTCACCTTCACTGTGCTGCACATATTTATCATGATGTCCTGCATCATCTTCATGAGAATGTTGTTCCTTTTTATGAGGCTGTTGTTCATCATCATGTGGCTGCCTCTGTTCATCATCATGTGGTGGTTCTGCCTCACTGTATTATTCTGCCCCTTTCTGCTATGTTTCACTATGATGCTGCTCATCATCACTTTCCTTTTCTTGCTCATACTCTTCTTCCTCATCATGCTCTTTTGATTTTTCTATGGTAAACTTGAGCTTCTTGGGAATAGGTTTGCTAGAAGAAGGCGAAGGATGGTGAGTATAAGGTGAAGGAGATGTATGAAATGAAGGGACAGTGGCGAAATCTGTATGTGTGATGAAAGTATCCCAAGAGACCTCCCTCTTCTCAAGTTGATAAAGAATGATGACTTTGAAGAGGGAGTGATGGAAGAGGCAGGCTGTCTACTGAGAAGGAGGCATTTTTTGAACAGTGGAGGCCATTTTCTTGATACTTCTATGTAGGAAGAAAGGGAGATTTAGCAATTTGGCCCTCGTGAAATGCATGAGCAATCGGATATGATAGGCATAGACTTGGGAGCATAGTCCCTCGCAAGTGAAGTATTTCATGATGATCTTCATGAGGGGGGTGTAACTAGTCAATAGATATGAGAAGGGTAAAATAGATGGACATGAATCTCTATGCTCAGGCTTTAGAAAAGGCTTGTATTCTTCTGAGTTCAGGTGGTTTTGTTTAAACCACTTCTCCCCGACATAAGGGATTTTGGTGGCCTTGGAAATGGACCTTGGAGAGAATTTGAAATCTAGGCCTGCCAGCTGGAAGTGCTTCTCTCTAAACCTCAAAGCACAAAGATGTGTCAAAGGGGAATATCTCTTCACCTCTTGCACTCTTTGACAAAAATCTAGACACCCAACCTCATGGAAATTAAACAAGACTGATGGATGGGCATTCACTTCTTCAGTGGAAACAGGCTCAAATCTCTTGTGAAGGCCACTCCTACTGTCTTGCCTGGGGGGCATCTTGCTTTAAATGTTCTCTGCAACACCAAGCTGTCTCAAATGGCCTTTGGAATGTTTTCTCAAGCACACAGCTCTGTCCTGCTTATCAGTCATTGTTTGACCAAGACAACTGCTTCAAATGCTTTGTGAAATATTCTCCCAACACCAAGTTTGTGCTCCTTCTAAATTACTGTTTTTTCCTCCTTTATGCCAATAAACAAACTTTTGTTAAATGAAAAGAAAACAGTCAATTTGATTACTATGCTCAAGCAAGTTATTTTGAAAAAAGGTATCGGTGGCCTTTTTGTTAGAACAGAGATCTCCTTGTCTTTTGACAGAAGCAACACAACCTTGTATTTAGACAAAAACAGAACACCCTTCCTCAAACAGTGCCTCTTCTGCTGTTCACTGGTTTCTATACAAAGGTAAGCCAAACACTTTCAAATTGAGTTAAAATATCTTTCACCACACTCTGCTTGATGCGACAATGGAGGCAGCACTAGGTTTGCTTTTTACCATACAAAGAGATCACCTTTAGAAGTGACAAAGCATTCACACATGATCACTATTGTCTCTTTACAAAATTGTTTCACCTTAGGATCACTTGTTTCTTATACCTAGGTAGAAAAAAACAAAAAACACCCTCAAATTAATTCAAAGGATCTTCATAGAATACTCTTTTTATGGAAATCTAGGGGCTGGACAAAGTTTCTTCTTTCACCATTCAAAGGGACACTCTTCAAGTGACAAGGTTTTCAGATATGACTACTGTTTTCAGATTAGGCTCATTGTTTTCACCTTACAACTCTGTGTTTATTTCACAAACACTGCTTCCACCTTATAACGTTGTTTTCACCTTAGAGTTTCCAACGGAGATTAATTTTTTTTACACCACTGCTAGGACACCAATGTTTTTTAAAGGAAGTTAGGGTCTTTTTAGATGGTTAAAACATCCACCCAACATGTGTAACAATCATAGCAACAAAACATTCTAAGTTTGCTCAAACATACTGCCCTCTAATCACTGTCTCTTGAAAATCAATAAGGTCTCTTAAAACTGTTTCAATACTCCCTTCTATCACTTGAAATGGTTTGTGTCATTTACAGTTCGAACCAACTTTGTTTTTTTATAAAAAAAACCTTACCCTCCTTATCACTGTTTCTTGTCTTATGAAAATAACCTTGTCACACCTTTAGGATTTCAAAAAATTAGCATTAGGCATGGAGAATACCTTGGGATGACTTATGGCCCTTTTTTTGATTAGTTGAGCAGGTCTCAAGACCCTTTGAAGGTGTTTCGGTCGTTCAACAGGCACGACACGTTTAAATGGAAGAGCGCCGCATAATAAACAAGGTGTCGGGTCGACCTTCGGGCAGTCGTGACCACGCGCATAGGCGTGCCATGCACCGCACAGTAGTGTAAGGCCCGTGTAATTCTTCGCCTAAACATGCCACACGCTTTTCCAGGCGCGCCGCGCAGTATTAAGCCTCCAAAAATCTACAACTTTTCTTGAAATCTCCTTGTTTCGGTCAGAGAGCAGTCAGGGGGATGTTGCTAGGTCACTTTGAAATGCGTATGGAGGCTTTGCAACGGTCGATCACTCCCTTTGTAGTAAAAAAACCAACACCCTTTTGAACTTTGTTTCGTGAGGGTTTTGAAAAGCTTTTGAAAAAGCTTTTGTTATAACGAAATTTGATCCATTGCATTTGTAATTTTATCATTTTAAAACACTATAAACCCAATATTTCGACCAGGACTCTTTAAAGTGTTGTAGATGACATTTTTGGAGATCCTCATACATATGACCCCTTTTCAAAGTGAAAAATCCATTTTGAAGGCCAACATCTCTCTCAGTGTTTTTCTCATTAAGGTAATATCCTTCTACTGCCTCTTCACTATTTCTTATTGAAAAATAAACTCTGTCACTTCTACCTATTGCTGACCTTTTTAAAGGAAAAAATCTGCTCAAAGACATACCAATGATTTGTGAGGCATTCTTTTCCATTCTTGCAAGGAGATAACTTACCACTTTAAAACTTATTTTGATAGCTTCTGCTCCTGGTGTTTTGATGATGATCATGCCCACTGTGGAGTTGATTGAACTGTCAAGTGCTCTTTGAGCCTTTCTTTTGACTGTGGGTGAAGAACCTCATTTGTACTCCTCAAATCTTACCCATACCTGCTTATCAAGGAAAAAGGCCTTTAAAGACCCTTGGGACTCATATGCAACAACAAGATCATTTTCACATCTCCGTAAAGAGGCTTTTGACTGTGATAGTGGCATTTTTTATCTATTTTAAGTGTTGTATGTGATTTTAAAGCACTTGCCATATCCTTTTTCACACCTACTGTATCTATGTTGTTTATTTGCAAAGTCCCCTTGAGAAAACAAGGCTTAGGTTACCTTCTTATCGCTTTCATGAGTTTTTTGAAGAAAATCTTCATGAACAGGAGAAGCAAACCTTTTTTGAATATCAACATCACTCTTTGGCCTATTTTTAACCCAGCTCATTTCAACTACTTTCAACTCTGTTTTTCAAAGGAGCAATGACTAGATTTCTTGCCTGTTTATCAAGGAGAGGGATCTTTGGAACCCCTTAATGAAATTACATACCTCAGTAGGGTTTGTTCATTTTGGCTCCAGACTGATTTTGAAGGAGATCTCTGATAGGAGATAAGTCAGCCGCTTTGATCATTACAGTACCCTTGCTTTCTCTTTGTTTTTAACACCATTTCTCTATCCATAAGCCTTCAATTTTCTCCCACTTCTCTTAAAATTTTCCTTTCAGTCGGTGAAAACCCTAAAATCAATCTCTGTCCCTAGCCCTCTGCTTATTAGATGAAGGAGGCCTTTATCATCGTGCCAAACCCTCTATTTGTAAAATGAAGGAGGTTTTCTCAGTCTTTCAACCCTTTTCTCATGTATGGAGGAGGTTTTCTTAGTGATACCATTTCATCAGCTTTTAAACAGTGTTATCTTCCCTTTCACTGCCTATTTATATTTAAGCAAATGAAAATGACAAAATGACAATATGCCATGAATGGCATCTCTCTAAGACATGTAATTTCTATTTTTCAAATACCTTTTTGCATCTTTAGACAATCAGAGGTTGCTTGGCTAGTATTTGCAAATCATTTCTTGTCATTTATAACTCACTAACCTTTGATTTTGATTGCAGGAGCTTAATGAGATAACTCTCTGTCCAACATTTTCTCCCAGGCTCAAAACCACATGAGAAGCAACTGTCTTCTCATGTTGAGTTTAATACTGTCTTCTGGAACACTAGTAGACTTCTACTCTTTGAAAAAGACATTGAAACACAGTACATTTACCTAATATTAGCTTGACCTGTGGCATATGTATTGCTAAGACTTCAAGGCTTGTTAGTGGTGCGACTTAAGGGTGTAACCAAACTTTATTTGTAGAATAGGAAGGTCTTCTAGGACTGGTTGATAATAGATAGAGGTTCTTTGGCTTTAGGATAGTTTGCCAAGGGAAAAATGCCTAAAGCGCCACTACCTAACTTAGGGGAGAATTCTAGGACAGATTTGGATTATTCTCTTTGGAGCTGATGGACAAGCTAGTATGGATGAGGCTAGATAGGGCTTGACAATGAGGTTTTATCTCGTCATGGGCTGATTGAAAAGGTTAGGAGGGAAAAAAAAATTATGGGTGTTTTCCAGCTGGCAAATTTGACAAATTTTGAGATCAGCTGCTAGAAAACTTGGCTTTAACAAATAGTCATCATCAACAAGTGAAAAATATTGATGACTAACAAACCATAAAAACAAAGAAGTAATATGGATAGAAGCCTGTATCATTTTGGATTGGTAAAAATTTTGATTGAGTTTGAACTACATAAGATAGGTGTTGTGGTTCCTATGTTTTTGCCAGATCGGCAAGACCAAAAGATAAGACAACATCAAACCACTTTGGGATCCTAGGATCTAGCCCTCCTGGATCCAGAGAGGGAGATCTCTATAAATGTAAAGAATGACTCAAAGACCATACTACAGAGTATAAGAATTTTCTTACTTTGAGCTTTAAGTTATCTATACTAAGTAAAGAATTAAGGTTGATCCGACGAAAATTGAAGTTATTGTAAAGATGGCCCCACCAATCAATCAAAAGGGAGTGCAGAATTTTCTTGGACATGAAGGCTACTACTGAAGGTTTGTTGAAAATTTTACAAAGGTAGCTTCTCCATCGTTTAAATTATTGACGAAAGAATCTGAATTTCATTGGAATGATGAGTGTCAAGCTGCATTTGATAAACTCAAGGAAAATATTTCTTTAGCACCTGTCTTGAGAGGCCCAGATTGGAAGTTCCCCTTCCATATTTCCATTGATGCCTCTGATTCAGCCATAGGAGAGGTATTGGGTCAAAAGGAGGATCGTGTAACCCATGCTATTTATTTGTTAGTAAAAATTTAACTCCTGCAGAACTGAATTACACGGTAACTAAAAAAGAATTCCTTGATGTGATTTATGATATTAACAAGTTTAGACACTACATAACAGGTTATGAAGTTTTTTTATGTACACAAGGATAATTTTTCTATTCATTATCTCATGAATAAACCAGTCACTAATGGAAAAATCACTAGATGGTTGTTGCTGCTACATGAATTTGACATCAAAGTATTGGATAGGCCGGGAAAAGAAAATCAGGGAGTTGATTTCTTTTCTAGGCTCAACCATGCAGGTGAGGATGTTCCTATTAATGATAACTTTCTGGATGAAAATTTGTCTGCCATCTCTGTTAAAATGTAATATTCCCAAACGGTGAACGCAGTAATATATGAACACAAAACTAGAAATAACAGTGTAAATAAACTCATGAACATTGGAGACAAATATGTAGACATAATATCATGTATTAAATCAGAAAATTAACACAAATAGTGAGGCATAAACCATATACAATGAAGGAACAAGCCTCCCATAAACAATCACTCCCACAAATGAGTTGTCATAATACAAAATGTCGAAGAGATGATACAACATTGTTTTAAATACACTACTACAACAAAAGAATGTACAAAAGATGTAGGGTTGTTATATGCCTCAAAATATATGCCCAATACAGATCTAAGCTTAATACAAACTCCTACAAGGAACCTGAAAAGGGTTTTTAGAAATACACCCTATATAATATGGGATCTAAAGCCCTAGGGCTGAAGATTCACTGCAAACTGAAGCACATGAGTGTAGAAGGCTGAAATATAGCATATCTAATGTAGATCCCCTCAAGGGCCTCCTCCAATGAAAGGTTGAACCCTTCAATCATAGGAAAACGCTCCAAAGGGCCCACAATATCCTAAGGCTCAAAGTAATAAAATTCAAGATGAAAATGAAAAATTGAAGAGAAAAGTGAAAAAAACTCAAAACCAACAAAATTGAAATCTGTAGATGAGCTAGCAAATGGTATAGGCAGAAGAAAGCTATCAAGGCAAAATACCAAATCTTGAAGACTGAATATCAAACTCATATGAACATGGATGTTTTACTGCAGGAAACAGAAGCAACAAACAAAGAAGTCTGACAGGTTAGCATGAGGACATGCAAAGTCTTGTATTTGGGGGAGATGTTGGTACCATTTCATGACCCATCCTTTCCCCTAAAAACTTAATTTTATCCATCATATTTTCTCATTTAACCTTCATATATCCCTTGTTGAGATTGCAACAAGATGATGAGCTTAGTGGAAAGGAGTCGCCTTCACTAAGTGGGCATGCAGGCTATTTTTGGCGCAAAGTCTATTTTTAGACTATGTCTATTTTTAGACATATGGATCATGTTCTATGAGTTGCAGGATGATATTTATGGATGGTTGGTCAAGTTGGAAAAAAATAGATGGAATTCTATTTTTAGACATACTGGGTGGAATCTATTTTTAGATTTCCAGTCTAAAAATAGATATGTCGAATATTATTAGCTCTTAATAATATTTAGACTATAAACATTATCTTATTCTCTTGAAGCACTTCAATTAAGTGCACAGATGTGGCACAGGAGCTGACAGAAGGAATTACACTATTCCTAAGGGTTATGTGGAGCTATTGCATGGATACTTCAGTTAGAACTCATGTGACAGAGTTTGGTGGAGTTGATTGAGGAAGTTAGTGGAGTTGTATTCGGTTTAACTAATCTAAACATAGTTGAGCTATTTGTATTCAATTTAACTAATTGATAAAATTAGTGAGAGTGGTGTGAATTAATTATTAATTAATTCACTAATTATAAACTCATAAATCAACTAAATAATTCATCAGTTAACTTCAGTGCATGGACAGTTTCAGTGGAGACCAGTGCAAGAATAGGTGAAAGAGCAGGTTAACTATCAGTTGTGACTATACTGTTGCTATTTGCAACACACAGATAGGTGGATTAGCCCATGAGAATTGCAAAGTTCAAGCCAGGTGGTTTATCTATTTAATGAAGCCATCCCATAGCATTAATTACGCAATAGAGGCTGGCTATCAAGTGGCAAAATATTGGAGCAGGTGTTTTGCTAGATCTAGCTTGATAGTGTGTAGCAATTGAGGGTGTGCATGAGAGCTTGTGAGGAGCTTTTGTACTATGATTGTTACATGATATCCATGACATATAATATACATATAGTTGGGGTTTTCAGCTTTAATCTTTCCCATTAAATACTATGTTCATATGTGTGATTTTTTGCGGTTTTAATGTATGCATGCAATTGATTTTATTTCTGCATGTGATGATCAATGGCAGAAGAGATTCTGTATTATGCATGGAGCTAAAATAGTGTGTGATCAGGAGAATCTCGGTGAATAATATATCAGTTATTCAAATTTATACATGGTATCGGAGCGATATTGATCATTGGAGCAATTGCAAAACATTGAAGCGGTTGAGTTTTGTGCTGGTGGAATTCGAATTTGCAGCAGTGTTTCCTTGGTGTCGAAGTTGAGATGTCTTTCAACAGATTACGATTGGAGTATGCCCTTGAGGGCAGTTTGAATTATATTGCATGGAAGGACATGATGGAGGCGGTGCTAGATGAAAATGGGTTGAAGGAATTCATAGATGCTGAAGTCCCAAAGCCTACTTCTACTGACGTTGTCGTACTTGACGCATGGAAAAAGAAGACAGCAAAGTGTCGAAGGATTCTGTTGGAAGGTGTGAAGGATCACATAGTGTCCAGTCTTCATGGTAAGGCTTCTCCATTCTTGATGTGGAAAGCCATGAAATATTTATTCCAAAGCAAGAGCGATCAGAGGAATTTGGCGCTCAAGTACAAACTCAGAAACATAAAGATGGAGAAAGGCGACAGTATGCCCAAGTACCTCACGAAGTTCATCCAATGCAGGGATGAGCTGGGAAGTGTGGGGGTGACTTTTGATGATGAGGACTTGGTGAGCTTGGCTCTCCTTGGGCTTCCGAAGAGTTGGAACTCCTATCAGGACTCAGTCAATGGTCGGGAGAAATTGCCAGGATGGGAGCGACTTTGGTCGGATCTTGTGCAAGAGGAGATAAGGTAGAGTACCAGGGACGGATCTTCATCAAAGAATTATGATGAAGAGAATTGCGCTTTGGCTGCCAAATAAAAGAAGGGGAAGATCAAGAAATCTTCTCATTCCGGTGCGAAAGGCAAGAAGCAGGACATGTCCATGGTGAAGTGTTTTCATTGTCACCAACACGGACATTATGCCACAAATTGTCTGCAGAAGAAGAAAAATAAGCAGGCTACTGGGACTGCAGCTGGAGAGGCCTTAGCCTCGTAGTTTGAGCTAGATTTTTCACTGATCGCATGCTTGGTTTCAAGTGTGATGGGTTCAGTGTGGTTTCTGTCTTTTCACTTGACAGGAGATCGAGATTTTTTTACTGATCTAGATGAGAAAGATCTTGGAGTGCACATCGACATGGGCGATGATGGTAGATACAGTGCGATCAATATCGGTACCATTTCCTTTGAGAGGGAGTCTGGTAAATCCTTCGTATTGAAGGAAGTGATGCATGTTCCAGGATTGAAGAAGAATCTTATCTCTGTGGCGATGTTAGAAGACAAAGGATATGATGTTGTCTTTAGCGAGGGAAAGGATTTCCTGCGCAGTAAGGCAACTGGTGAGACCCGGAGGATAGGGGTTCGAGTTAAGAACCTTTATCAATTGCAGGTAGATGGCTGCA
Source organism: Pinus albicaulis (assembly GCA_034641835.2). Lineage (NCBI taxonomy): Eukaryota > Viridiplantae > Streptophyta > Pinopsida > Pinales > Pinaceae > Pinus > Pinus albicaulis. The sequence continues at coordinate 46,486 of JAXQQM020067894.1, read as the reverse complement.
CAGCAATGGAAGGCAAGGCAGAAGGAGTGGTGAGCCGGGATGATGGCGAGTTGTGGCACCGGAGAGTAGGACACCTTCACCATGGAGCTTTGAAGATACTGTAGCAGATTTCTACTGGGCTGCCTAAAGGCACTCTTGCGCAGTCAGATCAGTGCAAGGGGTGTACCTTGGGAAAATTTGTGAAAGCCACCTTTTACGAGAAGGATAGTCGCGCCATGACCATCCTTGAGAGAATTCACACAGACGTGTGTGGACCTTTCTCAACAGCTTCGACAACAAAGCACAGGTATTATGTGATATTTTTTGATGATTTTTATCGTAAGTGCTGGATATTCTTCATGCAGAAGAAGAGCGAGACATACTCAAAGTTTTGTGAGTTCAAGGCACTGGTTGAGAAAGAATCGGGGAAGTAGGTAAAGGCTCTAAGGAGCGACAATGGTGGCGAATTCATCTCTGGCGAATTCAAGGACTTTTGCAGCACAGAAGGAATTCGGAGAGAGCTCATAGCATCTCATAACCCATAGCAGAACGGGGTTGCTGAGCGGAAGAACAGAACGATCGTGGGTGTTGCACGGACGATGTTGCATGATCAGGGCCTACCCATACACTTGTGGGTGGAGGCATGCAATACTGCAGTATATGTGCAAAATCGTTGTCCTCACAAGATACTTGGCATGAGTACACCCGAGGAGGCGTTTTCTGGTAAGAAGCCTGATATTTCCCATTTGAGGATTTTTGGTTCACCTGTTTACATTCATGTGACGAAGGATGCCAGGAAGAAGCTGGAGCTGACTGTGGAGGTTGGGATATTTTTGGGGTACACTGATACGCCCCACAACTATCGTGTGTATTTTCCAGACAGTCGCAAGACTGTTGTGCGACGGGATATCAAATTTCAGGAGGAGAAATCCATGAAGTGTTCGCTTGAGAGGGAGCCACACTTGCATGCAGATGAGGAGCTATTAGTTCCTAAGGATGAGTCTCAGGATGTGGATCAGCCACAAGAGGAGGTTCATGGAGTGGAAGAGACCACTCATGCAACGCCAACCATCAGAGGGCGGAAGCGCACTATAGAAGCTGAGCGACTGGCTCAAGATGCAGAGAAGGTTGTAGGAGCACCTACATCACAGCACAGACAGAGACAGTCACCTGACCGGTATACTGGATACATGGCTCTTATTAGCAAGTGTATCGTGACAGAGCCATCCTCTTTCGAGGAAGCTGTGGAGGACCCCGCATGGGTAGATGCCATGGTGGAAGAGGCGATTCAGCCTGCCAAAATGTTGTATAGAGACTATCTCTAGGCCTAGAGAAATCATCGGTGGGTTCGAGATGGATCTACAAAGTGAAGGTGTAGTTGATTGGAGTGGGAGAAGTATAAGGCAAGATTTGTTGCCTGGAGTCTTTTCAATGCATTAAGGGGATCGACAGGAGAGACCTTGCACCGCTAAGGATTTCTTCCATGGTCGATGATTCTCTCCCTCTCAACATGATGGTGGCACATTCATCGATGGATGTGAAGATCGCGGTTCCTCACCGCAGTCATTGAGGAGGAGGTGTACATAGAGCATTCTGGATGGTTGAGATCTTTCGTAGCGAGTCGCATGTGTGCAGGCTCAAAAGAGCGTTGTATGGGTTGAAATAAGCACCTCGTGCTTGGTACACACGGATAGACAGTTATTTCACCGGACTTGGATTCTCCAAGAGTGAGGTAGATCCTAACCTATACCAGATTGTGGTGGAGGGTAAGTTGCTGATCATTTTAATTTATGTAGATGATTTGATTTTGACAGGTGATGAGCTGTTGATACTCTCATGCAAGGAGGATCTTGCAAAAGAGTTTGAGATGAAGGACTTGGGCCTCCTTCATTATTTCCTGGGATTGGAAATTTGGCAGCGCAGTGGTGGACTGTTTGTTTCTCATGGTAAGTATGCCCGGGAGATACTGGAGAAGTTCAACATGCATGGCTGCAAGCCTGTTGATACTCCTCTTCCTGGTGGTTGGAGGAAGGAGGATGCTACTTCAATGGAGGTAGTGGATGCCACTTTTTATCGACAGTTGGTGGGGTCGCTTATGTATCTTGTCAATACACGACCCGACATATGCTATACAGTTAACCAGCTTTCACAAGCTATGGTTAAGCCTACCAAGCTCTTTTGGAAGGCGGGGAAGCATGTATTGAGATATCTCAAAGGCACATTGGGATATGGATTGTGGTACAGACAGTCGGATGAGGTGAAGCTGTGTGGCTTCATGGATGCAGATTGGGCAGGGAGCCCAACGGATAGAAAGAGAACATCTGGAGGGATTTTCAGTAGCGGGTCGACAACAGTTTCTTGGTACAGTAGGAAGAAGAGATCCGTGGCACTTAGTTCAGCAGAGGCCGAGTATATGGCAGCGAGTTTGGTTGCATGCGAGGCTATATAGATGAGGAAGATCCTGGTCGGGTTGTTTGGTTCACACTTAGAGCCTACTATGATTTATTGTGATAATCAGAGTTGCATCAAACTCTTGGTTAATCCAGTATTTCATGATAGATCTAAACACATTGACATCCGGTATCATCATATTAGATATTGTGTGCAGCAGAAGATCATGTTACTTTCATACATTCCTACGGAGGATCAGGATGCTGATATCTTGACGAAGGCGCTCACCAAGAGCAAATTTGAATACCACAGGGGCAGCATAGGGGTTGCAGATAATCCATATATTTTTGAGAGGGAGTGTTGAGATTGCAACAAGATGATGAGCTTAGTGGAAAGGATTCGCCTTCACTAAGTGGGCCCGCAGGCTATTTTTGGCGCAAAGTCTATTTTTAGACATATGGATCATGCTCTATGAGTTGCAGGATGTTATTTATGGATGGCTGGTCAAGTTGGAAAAAAAATAGATGGACTTCTATTTTTAGACATACTGGGCGGAATCTATTTTTAGATTGCCAGTCTAAAAATAGATATGTCGAATATCATTAGCTCTTAATAATATTTAGACTATAAACATTATCTTATTCTCTTGGAGCACTTCAGTTAAGTGCACAGATGTGACACAAGAGCTGACAAAAGGAATTACACTATTCCTAAGGGTTATGTGGAGCTATTGCATGGATACTTCAGTTAGAACTCATGTGACAGAGTTTGGTGGAGTTGATCGAGGAAGTTAGTGGAGTTGTATTCAGTTTAACTAATCTAAACATAGTTGAGCTATTTGTATTCAGTTTAACTAATTGATACAATTAGTGAGAGTGGTGTGAATCAATTATTAATTAATTCACTAATTATAAACTCATAAATCAACTAAAGAATGCATCAGTTAACTTCAGTGCATGGACAGTTTCAGTGGAGACCAGTGCAAGAATAGGTGAAAGAGCAGGTTAACTATCAATTGTGACTATACTTTTTCTATTTGCAACACACAGATAGCTGGAGTAGCCCATGAGGATTGCTCAGTTCAAGCCAGGTGGTTTATCTATTTAATGAAGCCATCCCATAGCATTAATTACGCAATAGAGGCTGGCTATCAAGTGGCAAAAGATTGGAGCATGTGTTTTGCTAGATCTAGCTTGATAATGTGTAGCAATTGAGGGTGTGCATGAGAGCTTGTGAGGAGCTTTTGTACTATGATTGTTACATGATATCCATGACATATAATATACAGATAGTTGGGGTTTTCATCTTTAAGCTTTCCCATTAAATACTATGTTCATATGTGTGATTTTTTGTGGTTTTAATGTATGCATGCAATTGATTTTATTTCCGCATGTGATGATCAACGGTAGAAGAGATTCTGTATTATGCATGGAGCTAAAATAGTGTGTGATCAGGAGAATCTCGGTGAATAATATATCAGTTATTCAAATTTATACATCCCTCATATTCCTTTGAAACTGATTAATGTAATGCCATTATTATTATTTTTACATTGGAATTGATTTTAGGAATTTTTGTGTTAAAACTAAGATTTTTCAGAAAATTACAGGTTTTCGTAACTTCCTGTAATGGCTTCACGTTTTGACACGTTGCATGACAGGTTGGCCAAATTGAGGACTGAGGGTCTATTCCTAAATGTACAAGGATGGTGAAAAATCTATCCACCTCCAAATTCAAAGTCCATAGGTGGCTGGTCAACGTTGGTCAACTCCAGCTATTTCAGCAGAAAATTGTAAGTAATTAATGAACAAATTCGATATTTTGCTTGTAAAAAGGGATCTAGACTAATTCGACTCCTTTGGGAAGTTAGTTAGGATTTTTAGGAACACAAATAGCCTCTTTTTGTTATGTAATTCGATGATAAATAGTTTAAAATAAAAACATTGAAGGACTACACTACATGAGATATTATGTGACAAATTCAAAAACTCGATTTATGTAATTGGATTTCAGATTTTAATACAGAGATTCAGTTGCCTATGTTGTTATAGTTAGTAATTTTATTCATTTGAGTTATATTAAGGTGTGCTTGCAACATGTGGAGGGACCCCACTACAGAGCTGGTACACTATCTTGTATTTTTCATTTACATTTGCGTAATCAGATCTGATAGACATTTCTATTTAATTCTTATGCTACAAGTTTATGAATTAGAATTGTTAATAGAAGTCAGTGTATTTTGTGAAAGGTCTTTTTAAGAAGATTCAATTTACATAAGTCTTCGAATTGAAGTTGTTTTTACTATTTCATTTATCATTTCTGCTTAATGATCATGGTTATAATTGCAAAACTCAACATGTAGTCTAATGACTGAACCTTGTAAAAGGACTTAGCTATTGGTTGATTTCAAGATTATTACCTTGCTTTCTATTTTGAATGACTGTGATTGATAAGTGTGTTGAGTTAATATTTGGAGGAGATAATTGATTTTATTGTGTTGATTTAAGGACTTGGAAGAGGCTCTATGAATTGAGTTCTTGTAAAGGAACTAGAGAATCTCGGACAAACAATAGAACTCTGTTTTTAGGAGATTAAATTTGTTTTTTTTAAGAAGGCGTTCAAGTGTAGAAGAAAACAAGGAACAACCTCTTGTAAAAGAGTATTGAATCCAATTTACACCAAACCTTCATTTAGGAGATCAAATCATTCTAGATCTATATATTTTAGATAAGTACCTCTAAGTGTACCTACTCGGATTGATAAGAAATTGAAGCCTAATATAAACTAGCAGATTGGACCAAACAATAGTCTTATTATTTCTCTTGTACAATGTATGGGCTGTAATGTAAATCTGATTTGATGTTATACATCTGATCTTTGAACATCCATATCAGCCTACTGCTTTGCTTCAGTGGAATTGCATTATTTTCTGTAGCAGTCTTTGCATATAGCTGCAACGCCTCTCTTTGGATGTTTTTCAGCTAGACTAGGTTGTGGGAGATATGTTTAACCCACCTAGTTTGATTTGTTTTTGCTCCCCTTTTGGATCTAGACCCCAGATCGACTGATATAAGGGATCCAAGGGCTGCAAACTCATTTATGTGCACAGATTTCCCGATAGTGCGTTATTTCAGCAGGCACTGATGTGCATCCCTATTTTGGGATATTACACCACTTTTTTTTAGCTAAAAATAAGTCCTAGTTTAAGGTTAAAACACAAGTGGGAACTTTCATATGCAATAGCAGAGCAGCTAGGAATGAGGCAGATTCAATCCTCAAGCAGATGAATTAAGTTTCTTCAGTGCTGTCTACTATCAAAAGGCACTTGACCTAGAGGCTTGAAAACGTGGATGCAAAGCTGGAGGAGAAAAATGAAATATCAAAATTAACCAAGCATGAGGTATTTGAAGTGCATGGAGACCTTACATAGATTGTTTTTGACATAGATGCAATTAAAAAAAAATGGTTTCTGGCTTGGAAGGGAATATTGTTACACTAGAAGATAAACAGGATTTTGCAAATGTTGGTGTATGGTATCTTTACCAATTTGTGGGAGGATTGAAAGATGGATCCAATCTTCTACTTTATTTTACCAAAATAGTATCAAAGCAGGAATGTTCTTTCTCCTAAAATTTACTCTCAAACATCAAACCAGAGAATTGAGTGTTGAAATCAATCTTCTTTCTCCTTGACTTTACCCTCATATTAAACTTGAAGCCATAATATTAAGTGTAGAAATTGCCACAAATAAATAATGCCAAATTTAAGATTGAAATAATTTTATGAGACGTCAAGTTGCCGAATTTAAAATCGAAATTTTATGAGGCGTCAATTATTTTCTTTAGAAATTCCATGAGAGACATGAAAAAATGTCATTCACAATTTATACAAGACTTCCCAGCAAGAGCTCGAATAGAAAGTACAACTCTTGAGTTCACTGATGGAAACAATTTAAAGGGCCTTTAGTACATCATAGACACAATTTAGTCAGGGACTGTTGACCAAAAAAATGTAAAGGAAATTTTACAGAATGAAATTACTATCTCTGCCAACAAAACAATTCAAAATGACCCATCAAATTAGAAGGATCACGCTTTCTTCATCCACTTCTGAATGAAATGATTCTTTCATCTCTATCATGTAGATCTGTTGCTGCACATCCATGGCATGATCTTCAGATTGGACCTGGAGCTCCTTCAATGTTCAATTGTGTTGTGGCAATTGCGAAGATGATAAGATAATTGTTGTGTGCACTGATGACCTTGAGTACTGCCATTACAAAGACATTAAGGAGCTTCCTCCACATCGTTTAGTAGAAATTCGACACTTCTTTGAGGATCACAAATCTTAATTCTAGTTATTACAATCAAGCACACAAGCACGGAGGTTTCCATTGAGATGTGGAATGAATTTTTAATGTTGCTCTTCTTGCATCTACTGCTTGTGAAGCTATCCAACACTCAATGGACTTGTATGTTACATACATTGCCTCAGAAAATGGATCAACGCTCCCACTGCCCATGCAAGAGCCACCCAAGACCGACGAAGTATGATGAAATATTTCCTGCGTTGACTTGCCAGCTATGCTATACCTCATCCAGTTGTGTGATCCCTCAACCAGCTACTCATTGCTTCCACCAGCTATATGAAGGTCAAATTGCCTCCAGAAGCGAAGATTGCACCTTCCAGTAATAGCAACATCCCAGGAAAAGAGGAGCGATTTCCCTAATTTGACATTATGTTTTGAAACTAATCTCATTTTCGGAAGATTACTAATCTCCCCTCCTATATTCTAATTAGCTGTTAAAAGCCCCAAATTGGTAATTAAATGTATATATTTTGCCTGGAGCAGCAAAAAAAAATTAATTAGTTATTAAATCAATTAGACAAAAGGGAGCTCAGATTGATAGGAATAAAATAGCAATGAGAATTTAATTTGTAGCAAGGAATTTCTCATATGTAAAGTCGAATTGCTAAGATGTAGAACCGGCATCAAATTTTGTAGAAGGAATGTAATAGAGATAGGGAGTTGTTGCGTGTGAAAATAGAAACATTGTGCCTGTCCCATTTGTGTAATTCTATTTCTCAATGTTGTTTTCAATATACATCATCGCCTTCGAGTTGTGAGAAAAAGCGTTGTGCTATGATTCATTTCAAATTCCAATCTTGGATGGTTTAAACCTTTCCTCGATTGCATTAAGCCAGCTTACTCTAGGCGTGGGAGGGCCCACCACCTCTAAAGATAAGCTTGATCAACCAGCATAAGATAATTAGATATGTGTGATATTAAAGTTTTATGCTTCTGTGTGAGTTTGTGGTAGGTATTGTTCCATTTCAGAGTGTTTTTTTCATCCTTGCATCCTGCAAATTAATGGACTAAAGAATTATTACTCATTACATAATCTGTGTTTGAGTTGTAACATAGAGTTATACTCTATTTCTCTTATTAAAATCGAATGTAATGGGAGCATAGGAATACAACGATTTCTAAGTTTGATCAGAATTAGAATAGATTTAGATACTTTCAATTTGAATATGTTAACACTTCCCACTTAGAATATGTTGAAGCCTCGAAAATCGCTGCTACAACATTAGGGGATAACCACCCGGTCCGGACCTTAGTACATCTTTTTTTTCGTTTATGATAGTGGCTCCGACTGGTTTAACTAGGTCCAGTTACCTCTTCCGTATCGCTATTGATTTATGATGTTTCCTTAAATACCAATAAACAAGGATATCAGATCAATTCTTCTTGCTGATCAGGCAAGAGAATGACCCTTAAGCTGATTTGGGTTCAGCCAAACCACAACTAAGATTTTGTCTCTTTGAGAAGAGGACTTAAAAGAACGTAAATTTAATCTAATTGCAAACTTATTCTATAATGCAAGCAAAAATAAACTAATCTAAATCCTATCTCAATCAGGTAGATGAAAATCTAACCCAACTAAGAGCAAGATAATTAAGTAATGAGGATTAAAATATGTCTGGCTTTTAATTAATGTCAAACCAACGAAGAAATTCAATTTAGCTCACATTTATGAGTACCAAAACATATTCTATTGAGACCATTTGACTGAAATAATAAATCAACAACACTCCGGAAGAAATTCATAAAAATGATACTGATTATCAAATCAATCAAGTCAATAATTAAACAATAATATGTGGAAGAAATTCACAACATATTATTATTTAAAAAATCAGTTTTGTAAGACAGATTTCTGAGCAAATCGTTACTCATAAATCATAATTAAATCCGTAAGAACAGAGATACATAACAATTTGAGACAAATTATCCATATCAACAGAAATGCATAAACATGAATAAAATGAAACAACAATTTTATTAACATAAAAATGAAACTGGTATTTGATACAGAAATGCAAAAAATACCAGTTAATTGAATCTGCTTCTCTAATCCTGGTCTCTAACAGTACTTTACATTACTTGAATTTCTGCTTTCAAGACTAAAGTTGCAGAAATGCAAACTCTGCCCATCATGCATAATTCAAGACATAAAGAAAAAACCCTCAATAATGTTCAGATCTGAAATTTTTCTCTCCTCCCCATCTACAACTCTAAACCCCTATTACAGAAATGCTTTTAGAAGTCTGGAATTTCATAGGAGAGCAGCGCCCTTATTCTATTTGGCAATCTGCTATTTATAATATTTGCAAAGGAATTCTTGAGATGAAAGTTTGTTGAAGAAAATCTGCCCAATCACTTTTATTTGCTCAAAAATTCCAATATTTTAATTGCTAGAGCTTTCTCATTGATTGAGATCTTTTTCTTCATATATCTTCTACTATTTTCCTGTAAAAAGAAATCAAAATGAATTAAAATGTAACAATAAAATAAAAAAAATACCATTTATGGCATTAAAACAAATCCAATCAAATTTAATTTAAATAAATAATTGAAAATAAAATATAAACTCTCTATTGATGCCTAGATGGTTTAATTGGCCAAGGATATTATTGACGAATGAATCTGTAATTAGAAGAGGCTTGGACAAATAAAAATGCAGAAAATAAATCAGAAAATTGATTTTGTTTTTAGAAATTCGGAGCTTCTTCTGCATGATTTTTGACCCACTTAATGACCAAATCTATTAGTGGAACCTCCTCAGAAATGTTCTCCTTGATTTTATCTTTCCAATGAGCTGTCCTGGGCCTCATTTGGCCAATTAAAACTCATTATATGAGCCTCCAAAGTTGATGAGTCAAATCTGGCATAAATCTGGAAATTCTGTTTGCTGGGCTAAAAATCAGAATTTTTAATTAGAATTTTAATCCTAAATTAGTTTCTAATTATCTAATAATTAATTATAAATTAATTATTAACTAACTAATATATACAATTAATTTTAATATACGAATGATTTGAAAAAGTTAATTTAAATATGATTAATATTATAATTCAAATTATATTAAAATTATAATAAACATTATAATTATAATATAATTATTATAATATAAAAAAATATAAAAATTAATTTACAAATCATTGGAATCAATCCAAACCCAAAATCCATAAAACAAACCATTGAAATCAAGCAAAACTCATTAATTCATCCATGTAAGTTTGTGGAAGGATATGGTGAGTGGAGTGTGAGGTGAGGGTGACGTGAGGTGAAACAAAAACTTTATATTAAAAAATTTTAACACATCACATATCGCAAGAACCTTGGATCGGGGTTTTTTAAATGTGCATGTTCTAAAAATTGTGATGGATCCGAAATTGCGAAATTGTGATCTTGCGATCTGCGATGGATCCGAAATTTGCGATCTGCGATCTGTGATGAATCTGAAATTTGCGATCTGCGATCTGCGACGGATCCGATGATGTAATATTATTATTATTATTACTATTATTATTTATTTATTTATTTATTTACTTTTTATTTTGGTTTTATTTTAATGATGTTTAGTTTAGCTATGAAATTTTCTAAACTACAGCCACTCCGAAAAAGAATAAAAAATAGCATTTTTAACCCAAACTAGAAAAATGATGGTACTTCAAAGGAGTACCATTTTTAAACCAGTTGACCAAATGAGGCGAAACAAACGTCAATGGGAGGCTTTTAAAAAATCGATTCAATCAAAACAAGAATCCAAAGAAAATGAAAAATTAACAAAAGCGTAGGATAATTAGTTAAATAAAATCCTAAAAGGTGCTTAGCCAAAAATTTATAAAAAGGGTCCCCATTATTTGAAGTGAACAAGTCAAAAATGGGAGGGTTGTGTTTTACCACAACAATGGCGACACACGAGAGAAGAACCAGTTATCTCTGTTTGATATGAATGAGATTTTCCTAAAATTCAAGTAAAAATAATTAAAGAAAAGAGAATTATGCTTAAAATGCTTGACTAGGTTCATTAGTCTGAATAAAAGAAAGAATCATCTAACTGTAATTTTTCCTAAAATTCCTCATAAATTAAAATATTTCAAAACTCTATATCAGTCCTTAATTAGTTGTAGAGATAAAGCAGGGGTCACTTTATAGCTTAGCTTTTTTTAAAATATACTCATTTGTCACAAGTAGAGCCACTGTTGCCAACAAACATCTATAGTCTTGACAGGGTTACCTTTTAATCACCAATGATTCAGAATCCCATCTCTTTAAGAATTATTGACCTAGAGATAAATCCATTTATATTATTATTATTATTATTATTATTATTATTTTATTATTATAAATCTTAAAAGTCATTGTCCTGGTTTGGTAGCCAGATAGTTGACAATGCCATCACTGGTTATAATTAGACTGAACAAGCTGGCTCGTGATGAGACCCCTTGTCTTATAATTGTTTGCAATCATAAGCCATTACCCTGGTTTGTTTAGCAGTGTTGGTAATGTCAGCCTATTTTTCCCCTATGATCATGGTAAGCAGGCTCATGATGAGACCTCTTATCTTTTAAGTTTAAATATATCTTTGGATTATGCTCTAGAAAAATAAGACTCTTTGGGACAGGGAGAATCATTGACTCCTTAAGAGTTAAGAATGACAATTTCAGAGTTAAAAGGTGCTTTGCTGTAAAGTGTCTTTAATAAATTTTCTTGTCTGATAATAGAACTTTGAAAGATCTCAATAAAATATTGAAATCTCAAAATGATTACAATTTTGATGAAAAAAGAAATTTTTCCAGATTTTATGATACTTTGTCAACTTCTCTAAATTGGTAATCTCTTCCTTAAGTATGTCTACTTTTATAATAAGAAAATCAAACTTTACTAAGAGATTTAAGAAAAAGTTAATAAATGACTATTAACAATTTTTTTTCTTTTCGTGTATGCCAACCATAGTTAGGTAACTAGAAGGCCTTCCATATAAATCATGGAAAAGTTACTGAAATCAAAACTGAAAACCAAAAGAAAAGAATTCTTATGCTACAATGAGAAAGAAATCAACAAACAAAAATAAAAATGAAGAAATTTTAAAAATGGAAAGGAAAATCCAAGTTTCGCAAGATAAACTCAAATAAGAATGTTTATAACAATGTCTCAACATATGAAGAAATAAAATAATCATGTAATCAATCATTCTTATGTCGAGATTTAGAAAAATCATACCTTGTAGGGTTGTAAGTGTTTTAGGCTTTTTGGATAGCAGTGACGATAAAATTCAGCCACAGTGAAAGCTTTCTATTTGATATCAATCTTCTTGTTTCAAAGAATCATCTTAATCATTTTCTAATAAAAGGAATGCTTAAAGAAACAAACAAAAAGTTCAGAAACTTCCTGGTGTAGCTGTTTCGATAAAGATTATTGCTACTTATTGAAATTAAGCCAGGATAAGAGTATGGACTTCGAAAATATGATCTGGCGGAGGATTGGAAGCTTTTATGAAGAGCTGCAAAACAGATTTATATATCAGAAAAACAAAACTTAAACTAAAGCAACGAAATGGAAATCAATGAAAGTGGGTACATGAATCTTACCATTGGATAATTGCTTTTGATCTTACCTGAAAGGTATCAATTTCTCCAAACTAGCTGACTTCTTATTTTAATTAACATTAAAAACTTGAAGAAGTCAAACTAACCAAAATCCTATAACCCAAAATCATTATTTATTTTATCTAAACTAAAGCAAGCAGTAAAATAAAAAATGGAATGCTTAATGTTCGAGGGAAAACAAATGCATGAGAATGAAAATTTGCAGTAATGAATGTTTCTCAAAATATTATAAATTTCATATAAACTCCATGATTTTATAAATTTTCCAGAATCAAGACCACATCCAAGATAATAAAATTTAAATGTGAAGACAGAGAGGTCTTGAATTTCTTTTTAATTATGGAATTATATATTTAAAATTGAAATATATGAGAAATAAAAATGATTTGAATATGCTGCAAATTTGTCATTAACAGCTTTATTACCATAGTGGTTATCCAAGCTCGCTTTTAAAATAACACATCGTTGTATTGGATGATTCGAATCACATGTTTCTTCACCATGCTTCAATTTTAATTTGCAAGACTTCATATTTGTTGCTATGCCATATATCGATTAAATGTTAATGGCTCAGAGGCATGCATTGGAAGCTATCACATCAGAGATTGCAAATGGAAAATTGCCGACATGAAAACATGTAATGAGAGGATGTGCGATGAAATGAAGCAATCACATCATTAAAGATATATTATATTGGGCATCGGGGAACATTGACATTGTGCTTCCCTTATTGCACATCGCACATCGCAGATTCTGAATTGTGATGTGAGCATAATTAAAAATGTGATGAAGTGATTGTGATATCGGCAATTTCTAATTGGCGATACTAATCAGCGATTGGTAAATGTTTTGGTACCTGATGTAATACAATATGATTCTTGCGATGCCGATATGCGATGAAGAGTGGACCCGATAGCTTTATGATGAAAATTTAATAACATATCGGATCTGAGACATTGACCCTTTTAAAGTTATGCTCCTAACATTATTTGTGATTGAATGGACGCGACATTTTATAATCTTGATTTGAATTTCATATCGGGTCCATAATTATGTGGTCGTCGCAATATTGGTAAAGGAAATTCATGATAATGGAAGTATACTTCAACTACAAACCTCGGATATGCGAAATGCGATATGGCATATGAGTGAAGTAATACATCGGAGATCTTTTATGAACAATTTGTTATCAAAACTGCTAAGAGCTACTTCCGATGAAACATTTCGCTACAAATGGTTGTGAAGTGGATGATGTGATATCGGAATGAAATGATTGACGAAGATGAGCAGGCTGAGAATATTGCAAACATTTTCACTGAAGTATCAGCAATATGAAAATCACGTTGAATCCTATAATATTGCTTGAAATTTCAATTGGGTTTTCTGATGGTTGAAAGAAAAGTTAAAAATTCTCAAATTATCAAAATAAAATTTCCCTGAAACCTATTGCAAATTTGAAATGGGTTTTCTGCTTACTTCAAGTTTTGAAAACAAATGAAAACCTGCAATTAAAACAGAAAAAGAATAAAAAATAAACTAAAGAAAAGATAAACTAATAATAGATGAAAATGAACTTGTAAATGCATACCTGCAAGGAAATTGTCTATAGATTTTACCTCATGAATCTTCAAATTATTCCTTCGATTTATCAAAATTCTGACTTTGTTCAAAATCATCTCATCATTTATTCTAAGTCAGGGTGAACAATCAGCTAAAATAAAATCTGCTTGTTCATGTTCAGGAAATATAAAATTTACCAAAAATAAATATGAAAATAGTCTTCCCTTTTGAATTGAAACAACAATTTATTACCTCTGCTCATTCTAAATTGACTTGAGAAAAATCTATATTTTTATAGTGACTGTTCAATAATGCCTTTAGTAAATAAATATGATGCGTATTACAACATTAGATAATAAACTAAAGGTCCGAATGGGATTAAAGCCACTAATTGTGGAAAAATGTCAAAACAGATTTGAATGTGTGCACACAGCAAAATGGACATCCTAAAGGTCAGCTTAACAAATTTCGAGGAAGATATTATGAACTTCATATGATTACCACGAAAGTTTAGACTGATTAATAATGATTGATTCAGAATTACGCTTATCATAGATAGTCATACATTTCATGGGATAATGAGATCATGAAGCTTTTATATCCTCAAAAGCTTTATCATATAAATCTCAAAAGAAAATATTAGAAGGAAATCCCGAATATTAAGAAAAGTGGCTTTGAGGCGATTGATGCCAAGTGAAACCTTAATTGAATTTAATCAAGAGATTATTCAAAATAGATAGAGTAGAGGTATTGCTGTAAGAAATTTTAAAAAGGAAAGCAAGAATTAAAATTTTCTGATTGGTAGAAAATGTTTTCGTTGAACATGTATGAAAATGGCTGATTGATTTGTTTTATTTTTAATCTACAGAACTATTAAAAATAAATTAACTATATAAAACAAACTAACTAAATAAATTCTACTCCTATTCTAACCATATACTTGAAAAATGACTAGGTATAGTCATATTTCCAATGTAACCATTTTCTCATTTTAATCCCTGCATGTATGTACAATTCAAATGTTAGTAATAAAAATACAAATCTAATTGAACTAAGAAAATTAAACCTGAAATCAGAATGTACAACTATTGTTAGAAGCTTATCTAAAATCTCCTTCTCATGAAGTTTTCTTTCCAATTGAATACCAATTGGATCATAGAAATCTGGATGGATTTCTATTAAAAATTGGGAAATGTTCAAAAGAGGAGATGAAAGGTCAGATCGTGGATATGAGCTTTTAGATTCAAAGGCCCGGAAGAAACTGTTAGTGTTATGTGTAAATGTTAAGTTATTGACAATCTTCCATGAAGGAAAACTTTCCAAATATTTTTCAAATGAATCAAACAAAAATGGATGGAAATCTTTCAAATGAAATGGAAAATTATTAATTGAATTGGATTGCTGGCAGATTTCTAAAAATACATTCTCTTGTTGATATTGCCTTTGAGAAGATAGAAGCTTTTGATAAAACATTAACATTAACATCGATTGAAATTGAAACTGAAATAGCTTTTGATGCTCTTGATTATAATATAAAATTTCAATTTTCCAAGAGAGAAATGCATCAATTGAATGTTTGACAGTAAAGTGCGCAATATGCCAGCGTAATGTATCAAAAATCTGAAAAATAAAATCTGAAAATAAATCTGATTTAATACAAAATAAGTGAGGAAACAAAAATAAAAGGAAATCACTATTGTTACAACTAATGTTACAGCACAATTGGGATTGTTTTGAAATAATTTTTTTTTCACAAGGATTGGCCAGAATTATGGAATTTGAGTAATTTCGAATTCCAACTTGTGAATTAGAAAGAGATTTATGATTATGAACAAGAATGAAAGCTTGATCATGATATGAATCATAAATTGGAATATTTTCTTGAATAGTGAAATCATGAAGATGATTATCTGCTTTAAAATGAGGATTAGTTGAAATAATTTATAAATTGAAATGTTCCTCATTCCCAGATGTTATTTGAATTTTCTTACGATAATTCTCTTGAGAAAAATAGAAATCAACATCTTCTATGTCAGATTAATTATCATAAATGACTTCACAAGATTCTTTAGAATTCCCTTCAATCTCATCTAATATATCGAAACAAGGAGAACAAGAATTTCATGTTCATTAATGGCAAAAGAATGATCATTAATTGCTTCTCTATCTTAATAAAAATTTAATGGTAATTCATTTAGATCAGCCTCTGTATTTTCTGAAATATCATTAACACCAAGAGGGGAAAAATTACCATCATTAAAAATATCAGGATAAAGGGGAAAATGTGAATCTGAAATAATGCATTTAAAAATGTTTCGGTTTGAGAACTCTTGTGCATTGTGATCATTGTAAATTTCAGATTCTAAATCATTCCTTTGCGTGCGCATGCTTTCTTGAAGAAGGCTTCTTTGCTGCTCTGATTTCAGCATTTGCTCATTATGAAAAGATTCAAAAATTTGTACAGCAGTTTGCATTTTATTAGTTACTTTGATTGTTGCTTGCACTTGCTGATTTGCAATCTGATTTTCTGAATTTAATGCAGAGAAACTTTCAGATTCCAATGCAGGTCTTTCTCCAAAATTGCTGTTGTTGTCTTCTTGCATTTGATTAGAAATATTTTCCAAGCTTTGTGAAACCTCTTCATCACAATTTATTTGCACACCCAAATTGGAATTCTCATTTATATTGGAAGGGGATGGAACAAAGCTTGAACTAATTTCATATGAATCGGTAATAGGAGGAAGAGAATAATTATGTTCAAACCAATCTAGTGATTTTTCTTTTATGGGTTCATCTTTGACATTAAATTTTAAACAATTCAAATGAAGTCGAATATTAAAATCTCTAACAGACTCATTTTCATTTCGTAGATATTCAATTTCTGTAATATTCCTTTTTAAGGAAATTTATAAAACACAGGAATGGTATAGCAATGGAATGTCTCCTTCAGAAATATTCAACAGTGCATAAAATAATAGAAACGGCCTATGCAATAGATTCACGTTTAACAGAGAAATCGCTGAGCCATTTTATTATATCGGGAAGTTATAAAGAAATACAATACATGCGCAGGTGTTAGCGCCTGAAACTTGCCCACAGAAAATCAAAAGGTATTCAAGAAATAACAGGGGTGCGGCGGTGCACCGTTCTGCGTTCAAGCGGCGGGAGTGCTGTTGCGTGCTGCTAATATGCTGCGGCTGAAAGAAAGGCCCGCTACGAGATTCCCAATTCTGCCTCACGTACTCGTTGGGCACGGACTGTCCCTGCTCCTTCACCAGACCCGAAACCTCCAAATGATAGCACTGTAGAGATCACACGAGATGGACTGCGGTCTTCCCACACAGATAGCGCTGTCACTTCTGATACTGCTCTGCAATAAGTCCAACCCGATCCTCCTGCAAGATAATGATAGAACTGCCTCACCCGAGCAGGCACTCGAAGTCTCCCGGGGCTGAGGTTGAGATCTCCGCTCGGAGACACTCGGCGCACTGAATAGTGCTGCAGACCTGCTAAACAGCCGGCGTGCTCAAGTCTTAGCGACCAGTTTCAATATCATAAATATTCAACAATAATCCAAAAACGAGGAAGCTGTCTCCCTTATGTATGCGGCCTTCCTATCGAACACTGGACTCCCTCCTTTCCCGCGCAGCCGAGATCCTCCTTTCCCGCGCAACCCTTCTCGGCCCCCACGCTGCCAACTCAGCCATTGTACTTGCCTTTGCGCGCATGGGTGAGTCCATGACCCGCTTACTGATATTTACATTTAACTATGAGCAGCAAAATTGGCCCGAACTAATATTCCAATTAGCTATTGCTAATTTGGGAATATTACAGTCTCCCCCGGCAAAATGTTGCTTGCCCTCAAGCAACTACCTGAACATCTCTCCACCGATACTGCAAAATGTGCCTGGGTCCCAGACGCGCTACTGAATCTTTTCTGACCTCTGCATCACCCGATTATGGAGGGATCTCTCAATGCCCGGATCCCGAACCAATCTCTCATGGTACCGGCCAACCAACAATCCTCCCTAATCCCATTGCCACCATGGCCAATCATCGCTCAAGTCCCACGACTTAGGCTGCGCACTATCTCTGGCTATGGTTGATGCTCTCAGAGGTGAAGACCACCAACCAGCATCAATGCTCCTGGCCTCCTGCTGTGTTGTACCTGTAGCTGCATACGCTACCCCTCCAACTACATACCAGCTCATCACCTCTATCCAATCCAAGTCCTGACTCCATCCCATGCTGATCCTGGTCTCCTGAAATCGGGAAGGAGTCCTGAAGTAATGACAACCGGTGCCCTCCTGCCAACTGGGATCTGTAACATCTACTATGTCCAAGGGCCCCTGCTCCGCTGTGCTCTCTACGAAGAATACCATACCATCAAGAGGGTACCAACTCATGCTCTCCCGCCAGTCCATCCTAGAAGAAGAATCTGATGTAGCAACAACAACGGTATATGAAACATGCCTGGGATGTTTCTGCCAGCCTGTAATCAACTCCCACTGCTCTACCCTGTCTGTCAATGGAAGCTGCCTGTAGAAGGAAGCCTCTCTCTCTATAATGGGAGAAAGTGGGCAAGGTATGCTGCAAGCTCCATCGATGTATTCCTGGAGAGTGCTACCCACTAAAAGCACTGCAGCTCTGCTGACTGCGAGTACATCTATCTGCGCCTCATCCTAGTGTCGACCCAAAGATGGATGCTCCAACATATCCAACAGCTCCTGCTATCTACTAGCCCCCTACATAACAATCCCATCAACCTCCAACACATCCAAAGGATATCGATCTGCAACAACTGTCACCGTACTCGATGTCAATGCAGCTGACTACTCCTCCTCAATGGCTGACCCCGCGGTTAGCTGCATATCCACCACAGGCTCGATGTGAGTGCCCATATGGCTCTCTCTTAAAGGAATATCATGCCTGATGTGAGTAGTGTCCTCCTCTAACGACTCAGGCTCCATCACCTGCTGCTCTAGCTGAATTGTCACAAGTGACTCTTCACCCAGAGTATCTCTCACAGAGTCCCATGACTGCTCACCCTGGACACTAGAATATAGCTCTGGTCTACTGTCACCATCCATGCATGACTGCCCTCGCTCCACAGAAGCGACCTCAACTGATCCTATGGACTCATGTGAAAAAGAGTCCTCACCCTGGCATACAGAAGAGATGCCCTCCTGTTCTATCTTCGCCATCTCATCTGCATCGAACATGCCATCCACCCTCTCGACAAAGTGTCGATACAGTGTCTGGAGCCCAGACACATACTGGGATACTACCTCTGCTGTACCTCGTATCCTCTGCTCATGCATGATCTTGACATGCCCTGAGGGAAAAGTGATGCATGTCCCCCTCATGACCTGCTCCCCAAGCGTAGGCTCAGCGGTGACTAATGGGCCACCCCTGCAGAGGATCATCTCATCCCCTAACCTATGGCTAGCAACTAGCACACTAACCCAGTGCCGCTGCTGAGACGTCTCTCGCCTAGTGTGCTGAGGGCCATCCAAACATATTGGTTGTACCTCGCATACCCTGCTACTCATGCCCAAAGTTCCGAAGGACAACAACAAAATCGGTTGTGCCCGTGAGTGATGTAGAAGAGAGTCAGGGGTGTGAGTCCCCACAGGTACCGTCAAGTACCGCTCATCTGTCTCCCCATCGATCCTGGGTGAACTACTCCAAAAGGTAAGCCCAATGTCCCTGTCCGTGAGTCTCCCTAGAAGCAATGCTCTAAGACCCTGCTGTGCAGCACCGTATGCCCTCGCATACCACTAATCATCCATATACTCCTCAACATGCCACTGCACACTGAGGCATACCTCGGTATACTGCTGGATACCATGTGCTACTGCTGTAGCACCCTGTACCATCTCATGCCCTGACTGTGTCCAGGCATCGGTCACTCTCCGCATGCTCACAATGTGATGTAGGATACTCCTACTCCACAATGTCGTCCCACACACTATGGTACACCACCATGCTACTCCATGTCCACCAGCAATCCACCGCTCAATGCTAGAGGCTCCCACACATCCCTGGATGTGATGACCTAGAGTTGTGCCTCTACATGTCGGACTACCACCAATCGGTAACATCGTCTCCACCGTCGTATCACTATACTTGCCGACGAAAGGATCATCACTCCAAATCCTCCTCAAGGGGTCCGAGAAGTGAATCTCCCTGTGTGTCAGTAGTGTTACCACCACTGCTCGGTTCCGCTGCGTCCTCTGTGCCCCATGCAACGGTGAAGAATCCTTGGCCCCATACAAGGTGCCATCTGGTGGCCTGTCAATGCCACCTCCTCCGACAAGTTCCTGCCAAGGTGTGCTGACCACCCCGTGATCCCGTGTATGAATGTCATGCCAAGACAACCTAGGGAGTCTGCCCATAAATTGGTTGGCCACTGGAACTGACCGAAACTGCACATTCTCTACTACTAGGCCAACTGTACTCTCCAAGACATAGTCAACCGACCTGCCTGGGAAACGATAGGTGATCCCACCTAGATCCCAATGCCAATCTGGGGTTCCTGTATTCCCCATGCATAGAAACTCCTGCTGAGCTACACTCGGATCCATCACTATCTCCATAGCCCGCGCCACCGAGTACCAACTCAAAATCTCTCGCCATCCAACCTCAACATGTGGATGCTATACCCCGTGCAACTCTGATCGCCTCATACCGCTATCCAAGTCAACATATGAGATCTGCCTCTCCCTCTCCAACGGGAAGAGATGACCCAACAGCACTACTAGTCCCATCCATGCATGCCTGAAGGGGAATGATCTGACGCTCCAACGTGCCCTCTAATTGTACCATCAGGGAATCCAGTCGTTCCCCAATGCAGACCAACTTGGCCGCCAACTTGGCACAAGTCACTCTCATACCCTCCAGCTCCTGGTCCTGCAACAAAATGGCCTCCCGTACTGACATGGCCTTCCCTCTCAAAACTCGAAGGTCCGTCCAAAGCCGATGATACCGCTGTCTGCGACCATCATCCAATACCTCTATACCTGCTAGTGCCTCATCGAAGGTGGATATATCTCCTATCGCCTCACCCATCTGTCGTGTGCTGCTACCACCTGAAGACTCGGACACGACTCCGGTCATCACCTCAATGGATGGCTCTACTGAGGTAGGCTCTACCTTCTCCACTACCACATCAATCGACATGGCCAAGGAGGTCTCCAATGAGGGTGAATCCTGTGTCACACTAGGTGTAACCTCAGACTCCCTGCAATCCTGTGTGCCCTCATCCTCCAAGTGCAATGTACAATCCAACAATGGCTCATGAGAATGATGGTTCGATTCCTCCTTGAGTGTTTCCATGTTGCACAACGCAGTGCAACCAGGCTGCTCTATAGTAGCAATGAGATTTGACCCTTGGTCTACAAGAGTCCCATCCTCAAAAGTGTTGGCTGCCCCAACTGTCGATGCATGTGGCTGCTCATCCATGAGTGGGACAATGTTTTCACAAGCCTCCTCAAGAGGTGATGTGATATCTTCTTCTTGATGAGAATTGGAAGCGCATGGTACTTCCTCTCCTTTTTCTTCACCCTTCTTGTCCTCCTCAACGGTGGATGCCTTTCCTCTGGATCTGAAAAGAGATGAGAATAAACTCTCTTTTTTCACCGCTCCGGTCTTCTTGGGCTTAGACTCACCGGGACTAGTGGATCCCTCATGCATGGGAAGAGGTGATCTCCCAATGGTACGCTGCGAATCTGAACTCTGCATGGTAGAAAAACCACTGTTCCTATCACTGTACCTTCCTCCTTCATCCTGCCTGAGCTGACAGTAATCTTTGAAGGGCAAAGCTGGTTTGAAGTCTTCCCCCATGGACTGCCATTTACGGAAATAGTCTCCAAAGGGTATATGATCATGTTGCCTCTCTTTCTCACTCAGCACTGGCGGTAAGAATGTAGGCATTGTGATAATGTCCACAGGCTGAGCCAGAACCATGCTCTGATACCACTGTAATATTCCTATTTAAGGAAATTAAATAAACACAGCAAATGGTACAGCAATTGAATGCTCCTTGATGAAAATATTCAACAGCGCATAAAATAACAGAAACGGCCTATGCAATAGGTTCACGTTTAACAGAGAAATCGCTGAGCCATTTTATTATATCAGGAAGTTATAAAGAAATACAATACATGCGCAGGTGTTAGCGCCCGAAACTTGCCCACGGCAAATCAAAAGGTATTCAAGAAATAACAGGGGTGCGGCGGTGCACCGTTCTGCGTTCAAGCAGCGGGAGTGCTGTTGCGTGCTGCTAATATGCTGCGGCTGAAAGAAAGGCCCGCTACGAGACTCCCAATTTTGCCTCACGTACTTGTTGGGCACGGACTGTCCCCGCTCCTTCACCAGACCCGAAACCTCCAAATGATAGCACTATAGAGATCACACGAGATGGACCGCGGTCTTTCCACACAGATAGCGTTGTCACTCCTGATACTGTTCTGCAATAAGTCCAACCCGATCCTCCTGCAAGATAATGTTAGAACTGCCTCACCCGAGTAGGCACTCGAAGTCCCCTGTGTTCAGGCTGAGATTCCGCCCCTGAGACACCTCCTGCCGCACCGAACAAAGGTCGTTGTGACTCAAACACTCTGCCGTGCTCAAGCCTGCAACACCAAATACCACTCTTACAAATTCATCAATAATCAAAAAACGAGGAAGCTGTCTCCCTTATGTATGCGGCCTTCCTCTCGAACACTGGACTCCCTCCTTTCCCCCGCAGCCCTTCTCGGCCCCCACGCTGCCAACTCAACCCATGTACTTGCCTTTGCGCGCACGGGTGAGTCCATTACCCGCTTACTAATATTTACATTTAACTATGAGCGGCAAAATTGGCCCGAACTAATATTCCAATTAGCTATTGCTAATTTGGGAATATTACAATTTCATCACATACCTGATCATAATCATAGCAGTCAAATTTAAAAATGAAAATTGTAACAAATTGATCCCAATTGTGAATTGAGGCAACCGGAAGAGTTCTACACCAGTTTCTGGCTTTTGCCGCAAATGTGAGAGTAAAAAGTCTGCATAAGATGTCTTCATCAATTCCTTGAAAATCATAATTTGAAACATTTTGAATAAATTGAAGGACATGATTAAAAGCAGAAGAATTTTTCTCACCATTAAACTTTACCTGAGACAAGAGTCTTACCACTTCGGGAGGAGTATTGGAAGATGCACGTCCATGGATACAACTCCAAATTGGAAGTTTAAGAGGAGCCATCGTGATTAAATAAAATGTTAAAATTGAAAAGACTCCAACAGAGAACAAGTTTCAGGCCCTCCTTCTAGCGCCAAAAATGTTGAAGCCTCGAAAATCGCTGCTACAACATTAGGGGATAACCACCCGGTCCGGACCTTAATACAGCTCCTTTTCCATTTATGATAGTGGCTCCGACTGGTTTAACTAGGTCCAGTTACCTCTTCCGTATCGCTATTGATTTATGATGTTTCCTTAAATACCAATAGACAAGGATATCAGATCAATTCTTCTTGCTGATCAGGCAAGAGAATGACCCTTAAGCTGATTTGGGTTCAGCCAAACCGCAACTAAGATTTTGTCTCTTTGAGAAAAGGACTTAAAAGAATGTAAATTTAATCTAATTGCAAACTTATTCTATAATGCAAGCAAAAAAAAACTAATCTAAATCCTATCTCAATCAGGTAGATGAAAATCTAACCCAACTAAGAGCAAGATAATTAAGTAATGAGGATTAAAATATGTCTGGCTTTTAATTAATGTCAAACCAACGAAGAAATTCAATTTAGCTCACATTTATGAGTACCAAAACATATTTTATTGAGACCATTTGACTGAAATAATAAATCAACAACACTCCGGAAGAAATTCATAAAAATGATATTGATTATCAAATCAATCAAGTCAATAATTAAACAATAATATGTGGAAGAAATTCACAACATATTATTATTTAAAAAATCAGTTTTGTAAGACAGATTTCTGAGCAAATCGTTACTCATAAATCAGAATTAAATCCATAAGAACAGAGATACATAACAATTTGAGACAAATTATCCATATCAACAGAAATGCATAAACATGAATAAAATGAAACAACAATTTTATTAACATAAAAATGAAACTGGTATTTGATACAGAAATGCCAAAAGTACCAGTTAATTGAATCTGCTTCTCTAATCCTGGTCTCTAATAGTACTTTACATTACTTGAATTTCTGCTTTCAAGACTAGAGCTGCAGAAATGCAAACTCTGCCCATCATGCATAATTCAAGACATAAAGAAAAACCCTCAATAATGTTCAGATCTGAAAATTTTCTCTCCTCCCCATCTACAAATCTAAACCCCTATTACATAAATGCTTTTAGAAGTCTGGAATTGCAGAGGAGAGCAGCCCCCTTATTCTATTCGGCAATCTGCTATTTATAATATTTGCAAAGGAATTCTTGAGATGAAAGTTTGTTGAAGAAAATCTGCCCAATCACTTTTATTTGCTTAAAAATTCCAATCTTTTAATTGCTAGAGATTTCTCATTGATTGAGATCTTTTTCTTCATATATCTTCTACTGTTTTCCTGCAAAAATAAATCAAAATGAATTAAAATGTAACAATAAAATAAAAAAAAATATCATTTCTGGCATTAAAACAAATCCAATCAAATTGAATTTAAATAAATAATTGAAAATAAAATATAAACTCTCTATTGATGCCTGGGATGGTTTAATTGGCCAAGGATATTATTGACGAATGAATCTGCACTTAGAAGAGGCTTGGACAAATAAAAATGCAGAAAATAAATCAGAAAATTGATTTTGTTTTTAGAAATTCGGAGCTTGATCTTTTGCATGATTTTTGACCCAATTAATGACGAAATATATTAGTGGAACCTCCTCAGAAATGTTCTCCTTGATTTTATCTTTCCAATGAGCCATCCTGGGCCTCATTTGGCCAATTAAAACTCATTATATGAGCCTCCAAAGTTGATGAGTCAAATCTGGCATAAATCTGGAAATTTTGTTTGCTGGGCTAAAAATCAGAATTTTTAATTAGAATTTTAATCCTAAATTAGATTCTAATTATCTAATAATTAATTCTAAATTAATTATTAACTAACTAATATATACAATTAATTTTAATATACGAATGATTTGAAAAAGTTAATTTAAATATGATTGATATTATAATTCAAATTATATTAAAATTATAATAAACATTATAATTATAATATAATTATTATACTATAAAAAAATATAAAATTTAATTTACAAACCATTGGAATCAATCCAAATCCAAAATCCATAAAACAAACCATTGAAATCAATCAAAACTCATTAATTCATCCATGTAAGTTTGTGGAAGGATATGGTGAGTGGAGTGTGAGGTGAGGGTGACGTGAGGTGAAACAAAAACTTTATATTAAAAAATGTTAACACATCGCATATCGCAAGAACCTTGGATCAGGGTTTTTTAAATGGGCATGTTCTAAAAATTGCGATGGATCCGATATTGCGAAATTGCGATCTGCGATGGATCCGAAATTTGCGATCTGCGATGAATCTAAAATTTGCGATCTGCAATCTGCGACAGATCCGATGATGTAACAATTTTTTTTTTTTTTAATTTTTTTTTTGGAATTATTTTAATGATGTTTAGTTTAGCTATGAAATTTTCTAAACTACAGCCACTCCGAAAAAGAATAAAAAATAGCATTTTTAACCCAGACTATAAAAATGATGGTACTTCAAAGGAGTACCATTTTTAAACCAGTTGACCAAATGAGGCGAAACAAGCGTCAATGGGAGGCTTATAAAAAATCGATTCAATCAAAACAAGAATCCAAAGAAAATGAAAAATTAACAAAAGCGTAGGATAATTAGTTAAATAAAATCCTAAAAGATGCTTAGCCAAAAATTTATAAAAAGGGTCCCCATTATTTGAAGTGAACAAGTCAAAAATGGGGGGGGGGTTGTGTTTTACCACAACAGAATATTAATTCAAGGTTTTCATTATGCAATTTCTTTGAATGTTTGCAGGATTTAATGCACATTTAATTTGTTTATGAATCCTGGGACTTCGCTTAATAATTATATTTCATTTTAATAAGAATCATTCGTGTTTTCATAGTCTAATCATTTCCTTATAAGAGCAAGTTTGAGCTTTGATTTGATTGTGCAGGTAGATATATCAATTCGAATGCAGCGTGATTTAGTTACATGATTTGATTTTGAAGAGTGAGATTGTTTATTGAATAATTACTTTCATTTAGATTAAAATCTTTAAATTCAAGGTTTCTCATAGGTTATTTTCAATACGATTTTTTATAGGATCTTTTAAGTGTTATTTTTACATGAAGAAAATTAGTTTTCTTTTAGAAATAGTTAGAATTGTCTTTTTTTAATTTCGAATTTTGAATTTTTTATCAAGAGTAATTCTATTTAGTTTAAGGTTTGAAGTTATTATTAGGATAATGTGTGGGTTGTTTTGGTTATCTCTAGTTTAGTTCCAAGATAGTGAAAGGAGAAAATAGAATAGGGTTTTCAAGCTATCATAGGAAATTTTAAAAATAGAATTTTGAAATTATCTAGCTACAATGCAAGAATGTTATATGATTAAGAATTTCTTTGTATTTCCTCATAGTTTAATTGTAGTATGGAGTTGCAGTGAATTCTAGATATAGTTTAAAGTACAAATTCTTCTTAAGTACATAACAAATTGACTAAATAGGAATATTAAATTACTTTTAGAAATTCAATTTAATTATTTGATTATGCCTTGTCAATCAGTTAGATTTATTTCAATTTCCGAAGATGGAATTTAACTATCAGGATTGCAGGAAGCATGAGTATGATGGCGTGATAAAATTAGTTAAGTAGGTCCCCTTTTTCAAGATTGTTTATCTGCCAGCAAATGTGTGTTTCATTCCAGTACCTAGTTTATCATTACAAAGGAATATTTATACTCTGACCATTAACTTTAGCCAAGACACAGTACAAATCGTTTTTACGACTCCCGGATTGATAATTAATATTGAGAGGCTTAATCCGACAATTAAAACCACCAACAACTGATTCAAAATTAAAGACACCAATCATCAATGTCCAGTTAGAGATGAAGTTGGAGAAAATCTCCTTATTGGCAGAAGAAAACAAAATAAAATCATTGGAGGATTTGGTGATCAAGATGGGTTATGATCACAATGATTTCAAAGTAGTGGAAGAGATATTGAAGAGAAAAAATGTAGAAATAACATTACTAAAGAAGCAGCTTAAGATACCATCTACAGAGGATCCACAAGAAAAATAAATAAAAGAGTATGAGCAACATAAAGAAGACATGCTCAAACTAATTATTGAGCAAATGTATAGATCAAGGAGATGGAGGAGAAAATAGAAGAAATCCTCAAGGAAAAAGAGAAGGCTGCAAAATTGGCCATAGTTCCAGTCACAACTATACCAATTTTAGTTGTAGGGACAACTGTTGGAACATGGTTCCCTGACCTGTGTTTTTGTATAATTTTGTAATAATCGGTCCTGCGTAGGGGTTTTGGGGTGGGTCAAAGCCTCTAATGCTTTGTAATGGGTTAAACAGTAGCTCTAGGTTCTGCAAACCATAGTTTGCATACCATAGGATAACAAAGGCTACGATATTATAAATAGATAGATATTTGGGTCTAGTAAGTAAGTAAGATAGAAGATTGATGTTACGTGTGAACTATTAGGATCTGTTTGGGTTGTTTTGGGTAAGGCCAAGAGTATAGGGCCATCATTTATGCATCTCCAAACTTGAATTCGGGTCCCAAAAGCTCATGTATGTGGGGATCATGTTGTGCATATAGAATTCAACCAATTTGGACCTATATTTAATTTGTTACTTTTTGGCAGAAGTCAATGAACCTCTTATAGTCTTAAAATGGGAGAGATCCCTATTCTTCCACTGTCTTGATTTTAAATTGCATCCATTGTTCTTTGAGGAATATATCATATGATTTGTATGGCTTCATGCATCAGATGGTCTCCATGGACAAGCTTTCCATGCTGGCAAGTTGTGCTTCCTTTTTGTAGTTTCTCCCTTAACCTTTGGTTTTTGAACTGATATTCCTCCCTCATGGTTGATTATTTTAACCTAAATTCATCCATTTCTTTACCCATTTGCTTCATCTTCTCCTCCATGATACCTACATCCTCAACTTTCTTTGACTTGGAAATATTCGTCCACCGGTGAGTTTAGATTCTCTCCTTTTCTAGCTCAAGGAGGATGAGGATTACAAAATTTTGAGGCATAATCCTTCCTAATTCAATAAAATTTTAATAGGATCCAAGATCAGGGTGTGTATTTGCTATGAAACCAACTCCAAAAAGAGAAGAAAAGAGATATCAACGCCTTAGAAATAAGCCACTTCGAGGGGCAAACCTCCAATAAATTACATGAATGAACAATTATTGGATGATACAAATGACAAAACCTCCTTTCTATATATAGGAGTCCATGGGGGCACAATGTAATCCTAGTGGGGCCATAATGTAATCCTAGTCAATTGTTGGCTCGAGGGGTCCTGACCCAGGTTTAGAGTTCAAGGTTTGCCAACAAACCCCTATACTACTGGCCCTTTCGGCAGTGACCTGCTTGCGAAGGTCAAATTCTCACCCGAAGTAGTATGGGTGGGTGCTGGAACTAGGTTTCCGCACCCTAAGAAAGGATAGGTAAGGCAAGCAAAGCTGTGGCCGGCCCTATGATACCTAGATTGCCTTTGTCTGCGCAAGGTCGATATGTCTCTTTTCGCATCCATGTGTGCTAGATCTATAATTCTATACTTCTATGATAGTAGCACAATATTTCATAAAATAGAACATAATAGATCCAGATATAGCAAACACACTTACACAAATCTTTCGCAACTTGAATACAGAATGCGCATAATGCAGTAATTACCAATGATTCGCACAAACAATACACATAAATTCAGTTCTCAAGCAACCTTTCTTATCAATTCATTAATTCCTTCTTACAATACCCATCCCAGCACGTGCACACAGCAACAGGGTCCGCACTCCGGATCTCCACGCACACAGCCAGCAGGAGTCCTTTCCCCAAAAACCCAAACAGATATCTTAAACCACAGTTCGTGTCAATAGCTCTTCCTTTTCTTTCTTATAATTCAAAATGTTCCTCTATTTATAATAATCTAGCCTAAACTTTCCTATGGTCCACAAACCATGGTTTTCGGACCCCTGGTTTACCCTTTTTCCCATTACAATGTTTTCAGGGCTTTGACTGACCCCAAAACCCCTGTGCTAGACTAAATATAATAAAAAATATACAATATTGGACCAGTTTCGCAGCTCGTAGGAGACCTTGTTCCAACACTAACCTAACAATAATAATGTAAGGGCACAATAATAACAATATGGGGGTTACAGGGGTACAAAAATAACAATAAGGGGGGCTACACTAACATAATAAGGGAGTACACTATTAATATAGAGACTTAACATGCCCCTCTCCTTCAAAAAAGTGTTGTCCTCAATTCTTGATTATTTCTTGATTCTTCTGTATAAAATTTTGATCCTCCCATGTGGAATCTTCTACAGGAAATTCTTCCACTTACTGAGATACTCTGAAATTGATCATACTTTTCAAGTTCTTGTTTCTGTGACTGCTTTAGAACTTCTTTCGATGTGATGTTGATCTTCCTGTTGTTTCACTAGATTCTGCACCAAAGTTAGGTTATCCTTTGAGAGTTGGAGAATTTGTTGTTGATGCTCAATGTGATCTTCCACTAATTTATCATCCATATTAGCTATTATTTTATCCTTTAAACCATCCAACTTAGCCTCCATTTCTTATTTTAAACCATCTATGTCATCTTCGGTTGCTCTTCGTAAGATCGAAATTTGTTGCACTTTGTACCGTAATTTTGATATCTCATACTAGAATTCTTCCTCTTCATGCCTCATAGTATAGATTTTTGAGGGCTTAATGGGCATGGAATTATTTTATTGAGGCATTATAGAACACAATACTGATAAAAATTCTAAAATATGCCCTTGGAATCACTTCAAACTTCTTTTTCAAACAAACTTTATGCAATTTTAAAAACCAAATACACACATTTTTCTTGATTTTGAGAAGCTCGATATTGAAACTGAATTATCTATGTGATTTCAGACCCTCAATAACTAAAATTTGGCCCTGATGTAGCCCTCTAAATCTTCTTTCGAATGCCACATGTCTGACCTAATTTGGATTCTTCAAGTCAATGTTATGTACAATGTCCCACAATGGCATAATTATGGACTGGTTCAGTAGAGTGAACTTGTACGACTTGCCACGTGTCACTGTTTCCTCCTTTGGCTTTGCAATTGATAGACCTGAAACTACAGTCTGTGTACTTGTGGTCACTTTTTACAACATTCCAATCTGATGCTCATAAAGAGAGTTATGAAGATTTTCCCATGATCACCTCTTTACGATGAAATTTGAGAGCCTGACAAATCCCTAAATTGCATAGACCATATCTATGAATATATTAGGAACCAAGCTATGAAAAATTTCAAATATGTTCCTCAAGATTTTAGCTTCATGCCCTAAAACTTTTATCTTCTAAAACATCTTAGAAAAACAATTATAGCAAAAATTCCGCGATGACCTGTTTAGGTTAAATTTAGGAGCCTGCAAAAAGACCTCACTTCCACAGATCATATCTCCAAAAATATTGCGAACCAAGCTCTAAAATTTTGCGACGATGTTCCTCAGCATTTCTACTTCACATTATAAAAATTTCAGCTTCTGAACCATCATAGAAAAAACGTTATAGCGAAAATTCCACGATGACCTGTTTGGAGCAGTGAAACCCTAGAATCCAAAAGCTCTGATACCAAATGTTATGAAACCAACTCCAAAAAGAGAAGAAAAGAGATATCAACGCCTTAGAAATAAGCCACTTCGAAGGGGAAACCTCCAATACATTACATGAATGAATAATTCTTGGATGATACAAATGACAAAACCTCCTTTCTATATATATGAGTCCATGGGGCCACAATGTAATCCTAGCCGACCTAACAATAATAATGTAAGGGCACAATAATAACAATATGGGGGTTACAGGGGTAAAAAAATAACAATAAGGCGGGCTACACTAACATAATAAGGGACTATTCTATTAATATAGGGAATTAACAATATTAGTCTCTTGGAGTTCTTGTGGACCTTCTTCTCCCTCTTTAGGTGTTGTTGTTCCTTCCTGTAGCAGTTTCTCCTTATCTTGTGGATATTTTGTCCTTTCTTGCAACAACATTTTTTTTTTCTAGAGGATGGTTGTTTGTTCTTGTAACTACTTGAATTTAGTTTATCTAGTGGTTTTTCTCCTTTGGTATGTCTGACGATACATTCCCTAGGCTTTGAGGGAGGTGACTTCCTTTTCCCTTTTCCTTGTCCTATTTCTCCTTCTCGATGGCTGACAGATTCTTGAATTGTAGGGAGGCTAAGGCTTCCCTTGTTTGATCCTAGTGCTATTCCTCCCTTTGAAGTACAAGGGGCCCTGCTTGGGATGCCTCCTTTTAGGTTTTATAGGTATTTTAAGGGCTACCACGGTGGTACCCATATCTTTTTATGCATCCCCTCATGAGTGGTGTTGGTATTGTTTTCTCTTTTATGAGGTTTATAGGGATCCCCAAGTGTCTCCTTTGCTACCTATGGTTTCCCTTCCTATTCCTTCCTCTCTTCTCTAGATTATTATTCAATTCCCCCCCTTCTTCTCCTCACTCCCTTATTCCTCTTCCTAAACTTATTCATATTTTTCACCTTCTTCCTTAGCAGCACTATATTTTGTGGTATCTTAATGTTCTATCTCAAATTGGCCTTGCGTGTCGATGAAGGCCTCCCTACCCATGTCCACAAAATAATTCCATAGCACAGGGCTCCTGAGGTGACTTAAGGAATTCATAACAATTATCCTTATGAGGCCATGATGGTAAATTTATTGTGGCTTCCCTTCTCTCACCCTCTAGCTCATTTCAATCATAGGTCGAAGGAGAAAATGTGGAATATTGAGTCTGCTTGGGATGGGAAGCTATGTTAGGAATCTCAATTCATAGAGTCGCCTAAATTGATAGGCATACATAACACTCAACTTTCATTCACAATACATGCACTTTATAATGTTACAGACTACTTCATCCCAAGGGTAACGAAGGCTCTCCCTTTTAACTCCATTCTTGTCTTCAACTAGATTCTCTTCAGGGAGAAAGAATTATTTATTGGTTGTGATGGATTCTGTCCTATTTTCCTTTCCACATATAAATACTAAAGGTATTATGGTCACTCTACTAATGATCTTTGCATTAAAATAGATGGAAATTCCTCTTACAGTAGTGGTGGCATTATCTTCCCCTCAAGGGTGGAGGGCCATGGAAAATTCACGAGTTATCTCATCATCATACCCCTTTATTTTATTTTTAAATCCCATCCATTGGTGGCTAATAAAGATATCTATGAAAATAGAGTGTTGATGGATTATTTTAGTGTTTGTTGGATCCCTTCTATTGAAACCTATTCCCATGTTTCTATTGCTTCTTCCTTAAGTCTCCTCATAGAATCTTTTGTCAATTATTATTTTATTAGTGGATTAGGGTTTCAAAATAGAGATGAGAGGGGTGATGCTTTTTCGTTTGGCCAGAGGGAGGATAATTACATTCCAAATCCCAAGCACATTATTTTTTCTTGTATCATACTTCCTTCACATGAAAAAAATTTTGGAAAGAGAAAAATTCAATCCGCAAGGGTTTGCTACAGGATATCTGTATAGGAATAATTTGGCCAAATTATCCTGCTTTTTGTGCATGGAAGGTGAAGAAAATTTTATAATTAACTTTACTTAGATGAATCCTTCATTTATGGGGGGTTTTAGAGGAAATTCCTTGTCAATTATCACCCTCTTTCACCTCTCGACCCAATCATGTAGCACTGTTTTGCAATCCTATAGTAACTGCCCCTAATCCTGTAGCAATTTTCTGCAATCCTATAGAAACTACCTCTGATCCTATAGCACCTACTAGTCAACCCTGTAGCTTCTATGTAGTACTCTAGGGGGTCATTGGTTGTAACTAGATCAACCCTTGATGTCTTAGCGGGTCTCTCTTACCATTTTGGGAATGACCTTCTTGGTACAAATGAAATTAGGCCTGTCCTTTTTATTTACTCTTGTAGTAGTGGGATCGACATGTTTTTTGAGTTGGCCCCCACCTACCATCTACACATTTCCTCTTTTGGGCCATTGGCCCCACTCCTCGTAATTATCACCTTCTTATTTTTTTACTTTTCCCACATTATATGGATTGGTGAGTTAACTACACTTTAACTATTTTAGGGTGGCCAAGTTTACTAGCCACCTCTAGCTTGTAAAACTCATTCCTCATTCATTAAAAACATTTTTGATATACCATGCACTTAAAGGAGCAGGTGAGGAGTGCCATACCTAAGCCTACTTGGTGATTTCAAGTTGTTGTTGATGCCTGCACGCTGCTTCAAGATAGTGATTGATCGAATGGTCTTTGGAGGTGCTTTATTTCATGTTGGTTGTTTCATGCACTAGTATTTCCTCTAAACAAGATATTTTTATAGATATTCTCTGATAGGTGCCTCACTGGTTAGAACTGGATCAAGGACCTACGGATTAGCTCAAAATTAAAAGTTACAGGATTGGGTTGAAACCAACATGGTTGCATAGGTCTCTTCTTCCTGATTTTGGCACCACAAACGGTTCAAAAAACGGACACCATATGAAGACGTTATTGCACTTTGAATGCCGAGTGGGTCCGGTGGAGCACGGAGGAGCCAACCCTCCTCCCATGGAACCTCATCATATGACCGATGTGGGAGCTTAATGTTAAGAGTTCTTAAGGAGCTTAATATCAGGTTTAATATTTAATTAAGCTTCATTTAAGTGGAGTTTAATATATCAAATATTCTAGAGGCGCTCCCAAATTTAGGCGGACTTCCACTTTTAGTGGACTTAACTGGCAGTTGCCCCACATTTAGTGGAGGAAAATGGGGCAAAGTTTTTTTGTCATAACCCTCTCATTATTGAACCAAATTGGATGAAATTTTAGTCAATTTTGGGTCTCTTTGACCTTATGAGGAATTGGGGACAGGTTTCAGGTCGAATGGAGGTGATCTTCAGCATATTTCGCTTCAGGGAATATGAAGGAGCCATCAGGGCCACCATGAGACAAATTCAGTTTGAGGCCTAACCAAGGGAGTTAGAGTCATTTTCCAGAGTTACAATAGACTAAATTGGATAATTCAGATGTTCTGAATCTAAAGAAATGTTTTTTAGAGCCTGTAGATAACGTTTGAGGCTGAAAAACTTCAGTAAAGTTCTAGGGGCCATTAGTGCCAGCTTTTTCCAACAACAGTGCAGGGCTTAGAAAGAGTTGTTTGAGACCATTTGCAGTGAAACAGTGGTAATTCCTGGCTGAAAACATAATTTTGAATATATTTACAGAGGTTTCAGCAAGTGTTAAAGACTTTTAGAGGTTGAAAACTCAGCAGAGAAGTTTTCCTTGAACTTAGTGCCAGGGGGTGTCAATAGGTGATTGAGGTGAAACTGGAGCATCCAGAGGCTATTTTTGATGAACCAAAACTCTATATTGACTATTTAAGTCATTTTTGAACCAATGGAAGTGGTTACAGAACATTTTTAGAACTTCTAGAGCTCTAAAAGCAAATGTGAAGTTATGGGCAACCCTGGGCAAACCGTGGAGGATAGCCTATTTTGGGATTGCAATGCTCAATTTGAGAAATTTATCAGTTGGTATTTGATGTTTGATGTGTATTGGATACAGCGGGAGTTTTTTCAGTGATAGAAACAGAATTCTGAGGGAGTTTGTGCCATTTAGAAGCTTAGAGTAGCTTAGTGCACCGACAGAAGGAATCATGTCAACAAGAGCCTAAAGCTGTTTTCAGAGTTTGGACAGCCATTTGAGGGATATTCATGGTATTTTCAGTCCTTCGGATCATTGTTGTATTCATTGGAATTAAGTATTTACTTTGTAAAAAAAACTTACCATAACCCCAAAGAGTTGAGTCATGATGACAAAGCTCAAAGGAGACGTAGCCCACGAGATTTCGGGTGAACTCCTAGATTAAAATTGTTGTTGTGTTTGAATTATTATTTGTTGCATTATGTTGCTATCATACACGCTAAATTATAGCAAGAAAAAATGAAGTTAAGGCACATAAACAGTAAAAATTCATACACCACTTTCAAGTAAATAATTCCACAAAATTGTCAAGTAAAAGCTAGATCATTTTAATTTAAATTGAGTGGTAGGTTCTAGAAATACATACAAGTTATCCAGACCATTTTCAGATCAGGTTGGTATGAGAGCATATTTTCTTGCTTGATAGAGCACTTGGTTGCTTGATTGTATAGCTTGGAAGGTGTTTAAACAGTGTAAAAGATTGATTGTTTTACTGTTTGCAAATTGATTGTTGTTTGAGTTTGCTTGAGATTTGGGGATAACTCCTGATTAGCTAAGTCTTGGAGAGAAAAAAAAAGGAAGAAAAGGCATTAAGGCATATTCCTTACCCCAAAGGACCTCAAATTCACCCTTGGAACACAAACCTTCTTGACGTTTTTTTGTTAAGAAGCTCTTGGAGTTTGTTTGTTGTTTGGCTGCTTGAATAAGAGTTGGTATTTACAGCCATTTGGTTAAAAAAAAAATTTCATTTGTTTTGAAAGATTTGAGAACTTTTTTAAAGTTCCTTCAGTTCATTGCCATCATAATGATAACTTCTACAAGTGAATCTTCCTCCTTCACAAGATTCTTCGATGATGATATGAAGCGTGACTTTATTATATTGAAGGACATGGTGCAGATTTTGTTTGAGGACAAAAGAGAAAGCACTGAACTTCGTGAACAGTTGTTTGCCATGAAGGAAGAGAAGGAATAAATTCTTCAAAGATTGCATAATATGGAGAGGCAACTCCATCAAGCCCAAGAGGCTTTGACCAAGAAATGTGTGAGGAAGAGGTAATCCATTCTAACTTATCTTCAGTTTCCTCATTAGAAATATGTGTTGGTGCTTTTGAAAAACATACAAAGGGAATAGGGTCCAAATTAATGATTAAAATGGGCTATGAAGGCAAGGGATTAGGAAAGCATGCACAAGGCATGGTTGATTCCATTTCGGTTGAGGAACGACCCAAGAATATTGGTCTTGGTTATGTGCAGTTTAATGGCGAAGACACCAAATACTTGAAGGCATGTGATGCTACTTTAAAGAGAACCTTTATTCCAAGTTCTAAGATGCAAACATGTCAAATTTGTTTCAAATATGATTGCCATTGCTTTAAGCCTTTGTTGCAGCAAGAAGATAGAAGACATGCAGCTTATGGCGAGCATGCAAGTTCATATAGTTTTCAACACAAGAATGATGATGTTAGTCTGCAAATGAAAGCTGTAGCCTCTACTAGTTCATCTTCTCATGAAGACAGAAATGATGAACATTCAAAGCAGAACAAGAGGTATAAATCTTCTCATGATCAATTTGATTGTGTTTTTGCAAAGCATGATAATTTTACATGCTTAAATAGAAGAAAGATTTGTTGTACATATTGTGGTGGATTTAACCATGTTGTTTCGAGATGCTGGATGAGGAAGAAAGCATACAAGAAGCAGATGAGGCAAAGACAACTTTCAAAGAAGGTGCATAAGTTTTGCACATATTGCCAAAAGAAGGGACATGATGTCTCTCATTGTTGGACTTTGCATCCAACTAGTCGTCCAAAGCACATGCAGCAAGAGGACAAAAATATTGGCACAAGTGGAACTATGGATTCCATTATCGGTGTGAAAATGGAAGATTCACATGAAGAAGTGTTGCAGCAGCAAAAGTCGCCATGGAGTTGGCTTGGAAAGAAGTAGATGGACTTCTTAACACAATAAGAAATACTCCTTTGTACATGTGCACATTTCGGTTGTATGGATGTATTTATGTTGAAAAGTTTGATGCAAGATTGCATATAAATGCGGTTTAGTTGAAGGAATTTCTTTGTTGTTGCAAAATTTCGCCATGGAGGTGTAAAATATGAGTATGATACTCACTTATATTTCAGCAATATCTTTTATTTTAGCTTTTTAGTCACCTACATGTTTTTGGGATTATTTACTTGTTGGTACTTGAAAAGAGGAGTTGAAGGTGTACATGTGCATGGAAGTTGTATATGTAAATAGTGAACCGTAAATAGGTTCATTTTAAATTCATACATGCAAATGTGTTTGACAAGATGTATCATGTTGTTTATCGACTTGTGTCGATTGTGTCACACATGTTTGTCGACTTGTGTCGATTGTGTTGCACACTTTTTACATTGATTTTGTGTCAATTGTATAGCACATTTTATGACAACTTGTTGTTGATGTCGCATGTTGCACAACTTATGTTTGAGCCACCTTGGATCATTGATCAAGGCAACATTGTACAGTTTACTTCTGCAAATTTCTCGCCAGAAATTTTCTGAGTGAGTGCAAGAAAGACAGTTCTTGACAGGATCGAGGAATGGAAGTGTGAATTTCTTTCTAGTTGTGGTTCAAATTCACTAGCCATGCAAGGCAAGTATTGGGAGGCTGAAGAGAAGAGGGTGCATTAATCTCATTTTCTGTACAGATTAGTTTCAGTAGTCCAAGAGAGCTTTTGGGGTCCAAAATCTTCTCATTTGGGAGGTGTAGGTAGAACTGGATCAAGGACCTAAGGATTAGCTCAAAATTTAGAGTTATAGGATTGGGTTGACACCAGTATGGTTGCATAGGTCTCATCATCCTAATTTTGGCACCACAAACGGTTTGAATAACGGACACCGTATGAAGAAGTTATTTCACTTTGAATGCCGAGTGGGTTCGACGGAGCACGGAGGGGCCAACCCTCCTCCCATGGAACCTCATCATATGACTAGTGTGGGAGCTTAATGTTAAGAGCGCTTAAGGAGCCTAATATCAGGTTTAATATTTAATTAAGATTCAGTTAAGTGGAGTTTAATATGGTGGATATTCTGGAGGAGCTCCCAAATTTAGGCGGACTTCCACTTTTAGTGGAGTTAACTGGCAGTTGCCCCACATTTAGTGGAGGAAATTGGGGCAAAGTTGTTTTGGTCATAAATATCTCATTATTGAACCAAATTGGACGAAATTTTAGTCAAATTTGGGTCTCTTAGATCTTATGAAGACTTTGGGACATGTTTCAGGTCGAATGGAGGTGATATTCAACAACTTTTGCTTCAGGGAAGATGAAGGAGCCATCAGGGCCACCATGAGACAAATTTAGTTTGAGGCCTAACTAGGGGAGTTAGAGTCCTTTTCAAGAGTTCCAATAGTCTAAATTGGATAATTCAGATGTTATGAATCTGATGAAATGTTTTTCAGAGCCTGTAGTGAAATTTTGAAGGTCGAAAAACTTCAGTAAAGTTCCAGGGGCCATTAGTGCCAGCTTTTGCCAGCAACAGTGCAGGGCTTAGAAAGAGTTGTTTGAGACCATTTGGAGTGAACCAGTGGTAATTATTGGCTGAAACATAGTTTTGAATCTATTTACAGATGTTTCAACAAGTTTTAAATACTTTTAGAGGTCAAAAAATCAGCAGAGAAGTTTTCCTTGACCTTAGTGCAAAGGTATGCCGATAGGTGATTGAGGTGAAACCGGAGCAGCCAGAGGCTATTTTTATGAACCAAAACTATATCTTGACTATTTCAGTTATTTTGGAACCAATGGAAGTGGTTTCAGAACATTTTGATAACTTCTAGAGCTCGAAAAGTGGATGTGAAGTTATGGGCAACCCTGGGCAAACCATGGAGGATAACCTATTTTTGGATTGCGGTGCTCAATTTGAGCAATTTATCAGTTGGTATTTGATGTATGATGTGTATTTGATACATCAGGAGTGGTTTCAGTGACATAAATAGAATTCTGAGGGAGTTTGTGCCATTTAGAAGCTTAGAGTAGCTTAGTGCACCGACAGAAGGAATCGTGTCAACAAGAGCCTAAAGCTGTTTTCAGAGTTTGAAAAACCATTTGAGGGATATTCATGGTATTTTCGGTCCTTTGGATCATTTTTTTATTCATTGGAATTAATTATTTACTTTGTAAAAAAAACTTACCACAATCCCAAAGAGCTGAGTCATGATGACAAAGGTCAAAGGAGATGTAGCCCACGAGATTTCGGGTGAACTCCTAGATTAAAATTGCTGTTGTTTTTGAATGATTATTTGCTGCATTATTTTTTTGTCATACATGTTAAATTATAGCAAGAAAAAATGAAGTTAAGACACATAAACAGTAAAAATTCATACACCACTTTCAAGTAAATAATTCCACAAAATTGTTAAGAAAAAGTTAGATCATTTTAATTTAAACTGAGTGGTAGGTTCTTGAAATACATACAAGTTATCTAGACCATTTTCAGATAACTCACTATGTGAGGTATATTAATGTAGGTTCTTCAAGTGTTGTATTGATCTGTTGTTCCTCGAGATGATCATTTTCCATGTAGCAGCTCCTTAAGAGTTGTGTGGCTTCCAAAGATCACAAGGATGGTTCTTCAATGCTTTAGGATGACTAAGTCTTCACTCTGGTGCCATCAAATTTATTCGCTTGTGGTTATTTAGGTTTTGTGGAGGTTGTTACAAGATTGGATCCTTTCCTGTAAAAATGACACGTACCCCTAAAAAATCATAATATCATTCATGAAATGCACTATAAGGCTCTTATAAGTCATGGTGATCCCTTTGACAGGGACTAGAAAATTTTGTTGTGGTGACAGTTATAGAAGAAGGGGTGTAAGGGGAGTTTTTTTGAACAAAGATGATGTTTTGGATGGAAAAATGCAAAAATGAGGTGGATAAGGGATGATGGAGGTGTGTTGGACTTCTCTTTTCATTCTCCCAAGGAAATCATGACATCTAATACCTATCCTTATGTTAATCAAAATCCCATAGCAATTCTGGTCAATATTGTAGTAGTTCGAGAAAATCTTGTAGCACTATAGGATTGAGGAAGAATTGAGTGAGACGGTTTGCCTAATGATAGAAGAATGTAGGGAAATGGGTGGAATTATTAAGGACATCTAGGAGGATATATTGGGGGGTGGAAAAGTGGGATTTGGAGGTTGCCTCTTGTGACTCTTGTCCCTTTAACCATGACTAGAACATTGCAAGAAAACTTGTGCATAGAACAAGTGTAAGGGATCCTTTCCTTCTGTTGTTTCTTTCTCTTTATCTTTTTCACTTGTTTCATTTTGTTTTTTTCATTTTTATGAGACTTGCAGGTCACCTCTAGATAGGTTTTCATTCTAGAGGCCTACCCCAGGTGCGTAAAAGGAAGTTCTCACCTAGGGATATTTTCATTTATTTTTCTCTTTTTCATGCTCTTGGGTTGCCTCATGGAGGTTTTAAACCCTAGAGTGGGCCTCAAGTGTCGCATGGAGGTTTTCACCTAGGTGCTTTTATTTTTTTTCTTCTTCCTTTTCATTTTTTTTTTCTCTTTTTCTTTTCCTTCTTTTTCTGATCAGAGTTTAGATAAACTGGGAGTTGTGAGACCCAAAATTACATCCATCTCTTTACTTACTGAGTTATTAAAGTCCTCTTTTGACAGAGGCTTCTTGTACAACTTTAACCAATAACCATTAAAAAGAAATGGAATGCCTTCCTCGTCAATTGTTCTTATTTTGACAAATCCATTCTCATAGCATTTGTAATGTTCCCAATTAGCCACAGCTACTCGGAATATTATAACTGCTCCATTTTTGCAATAAGAAGTAGGAAAGGTAATAAAACTTATCCTAGTGTGAAAAGGGATTAGATTAGGAGGATAAAATAAAGACACTTTGGTGTGAAAGAAGGGCAAGACAATGAACTAGATCCAGTTGACCAAATCAACGTTGCTATTGCAAGAGGAGAGAGACTAGCTAGGGCAGCGCAATTTTGAAAGAGGAAACTTCTCAAGGAAGTCACAACATCATTGAGTGTGGTCCGGGGTGAGGAAGCTCACCAAGGATAAAGAGGAGGAGATAGAATCAAGATATTCATTCAATATTCATTCTTGTTTTGGTCTAAATACTGATTGCAAGCTTCAGCTGTTTAGCTGGAGTTGCAGCACTATTTAGTGCAAAGGATTCTCATGCGGGAATTCTATCTTCACCATTGATATAGCTGATTGAGAGATCTAAGGAGGAGGTTCTGAGTCCAATTATCATCATTTATCTTGAGGGAAACCATTCTCCATCCTAGATAGCTCAGTCACTCGCAGTGATTGCGTTATTTCTGCAGTAGCTGGGGTTGCATCTTTCCATTTTTTTGCTTGTTTCAGAGGAGGAGGAGTCTATTTCACTCCGGGAGATCTATTGAGGAAGGCCTTGGGCCAATTACTGTATTTTGTGTCCATTTCAGATCACATTTGGTATTTCTTAATACATAGTTGCTGGGTACAGCGTTATTTTCTGCAGAGTTGCATTTTATGTTGTTATTTTGCCGGAAACCCTTGCCGGGGTATTCCGAGGTGCTTGTAAAAGAGGTCTAACCTCTCATTTCTGATTCCATGATTAATGAAAGCTATGGATCTGTATTAAACTATATTTTTTTTGTAGATTCCATAATAAGAATAACGTTTTTGCTGTCTCCGGCATTTCTATTTTATGAAGCAGTGGGTTTGGGATGCTTTTATGCATATATGAGTTGGGGAGATCTGTTTAATGTAGCTATAATAATTTTTTTATGATGAAATTCTATATTTAAGGTACACACAACATATATTAGAGGATCCAAGTCATGTTCTGCATTTTTTTTGCATGGTTTTCCTTATACATCATCCTCATTTGAGATATTGCAGAAATTTCTAAAAAGGAACATTACAGTGGTATCAGAGCTCTGCTCTTGGCTCAGCTTGTGGGGGGGAGATTTATCTTCAGCATGGAGGAGGAAGAAATCTCAAAACTCGTACTTCAAACCCTGCAAAACATTACAAGGGATCTCAAGGAGATGAGACATGAAGAGGACTCTTTAGGGTTTTTCCATGAGGCAAGCACTAGCACTGCCAATGGCATCGGGCATTTAGCTGCATCACAACACTCCACCATGCCTTCATTTCTAACTAGAGGAGATAAGGAGGGCACCCTGGGGGAATATTTTGAAGAATACGAACTCTAATCTCAAGGGTTCAAGGAGCACTTGAGATTTCAGGAGTTTTGCCGGATCAAGGATGGGAGGAGGATAAATCCCCATCAAAAGGAGGAGAACTTGATGCAGGGATCAGCCCTACAACACAGTATGGTAGGGTTATTCTTGCCCAAATTTGATGGGACACCTAAGTGCACAGCCATGGCTTGGGTGGAGAAGCTGGACACACAATTCCAGCTCAACAAGGTTTCTGAGATAGAAGCCATCAAGATAGCTGCGCTGCACCTAGAAGGGGAAGCTCAGGAATGGTGGTTTCATAGACTAACCACACTTGGGCATCATCATATCACTTCATGCTTAGCTTTCACCAAGAATCTAGTGGAAAGGTTTGATCCAAGAGATCTAGAAGCCCACTTTGCCAAGATAACCAAGCTCAAACAGGAGGGAGATCTTGAGGATTATATTGCTGAGTATTTTCAGCTTTCAGTGATGGTGTCCAACCTCAATATGAGCAGGAAGGTATGAATGTTTGTTAATGGGTTGGCTGAACCATTGCAAGGGTTAGTCAAATCCACTAAACCAACCACGCTCCTTGAAGCTGTGGAGAAAGCTAGAGATCTACAACACATCTTGCCTAAGGCAAGAACCCTTTTGCAGCAGGAGACTTACTCAAAACCAAGGGAGACAATCCTTGCTCAGGATTTGGAGGGAGAATATGTTGCAGGGAGGACACGTCATGTCAAGACCCCTTCTAAGAGTGATGCCAGCGCTGTACAATCCAGGGAAGACTTTGCTCCAAGAGGGGGAGCTATTGCAGCGTTGAGAGGAGTCCCAAAGTATCTAAATTTGAGGGTGAAAGGTACTATCATGGGGTAAAGAATCTCTGTGTTGATAGATAGTGGAGCCACTCATAATTTTATTGATGCACAGTTGGTAGAAAGGAGAGGAATCCACATGGAGGAGTTTGAGGGATTCTGATTTTTGGTCCCAGGAGCTATGACCCTGCAATGTGCTAAGTATGTTCCGACACTAACCATTACCATGGGGACTTACACCTTGACAGACCATTTCTTTGTGGTTGACATTCCCGATACCAATGTCATATTGGGGGTCTAGTGGTTAATCACTCTTGAAAGAGTTACCACTAATTGGAGAACCTTGGAGATGGAGTGCACAGGAGGGAAGGATGGCCAATATCAAAAGATCAAGGGTATAAACACATACCCCGCTCAGGTTGTTTCAACACACAGGATGGAGGCAGATCTGCGCAGAGGGAATGTTGAAT
The DNA here is from genome assembly GCA_034641835.2 of Pinus albicaulis. Classification (NCBI taxonomy): domain Eukaryota; kingdom Viridiplantae; phylum Streptophyta; class Pinopsida; order Pinales; family Pinaceae; genus Pinus; species Pinus albicaulis. The sequence goes on along the minus strand of JAXQQM020067894.1, from coordinate 3,134 downwards.
GGGCAGTAGAGCTGTATATATCAGAGGTGAAGGGCAAGGATTCACCAGTGCATCCAGATGTTCAGTCCCTCTTGGATCAGTATTCTAAAGTACTTAGAGATATCCCACCACGGAGACCTCTTGACCGAGGATTTGAACACACCATTGAGCTAGAACAAGGGATACAAGCCGTAATCACCACTCCTTATAGGCATCCCAAGGCTTATAGGTATGATATTGAGAGGGCCATCCAGGAGCTGCTAGCTCTAGGGCACATCCGGCCTAGTACCAGCCCCTTTGCTTCTTCGGTGGTCTTAGTAAAGAAGAAAGATGGCACATTGAGGATGTGCATTAACTATAGGGCCTTGAACAATAAGACCATGAAGAATAGGTACCATATACCCAGGATCGATGAACTCATGGATGAGTTGAGGGGATCTAATGATTCTCCAAGATTTATTTGAGATCAGGGTATCATCAAATCAAAGTGAGGGAGCAAGATATCCCCAAGACAGCATTCAAATGTCTCTATGGGCACTTTGAGTTTTTGGTAATGCCTTTTGGATTGACCAATGCCCCAGCAACTTTCCAATCTTGCATGCACCACATCTTCTGTGGTCATTTGAGGAAGTTTTTATTGGTCTTCTTTGATGATATACTTATCTACAACCGCACTTGGGAGGAGCACTTGCAGCATATTGAGACAATTTTGCATATTCTCAAGGAGCAACAATTCTATGCTAAACTCTCCAAATGTGAATTTTGGCCTCACAGAGATGTTGTATTTGGGGCACATCATAAGAGTAGATGGAGTAAGGGTACATGAGGAGAAGATCCAGGCTATCAGAGATTGGCCTGAGCCCAAGAATGTGATAGAACTCAGAGGGTTTGTGGGCATATGCACTTATTACCAGAAGTTTTTGATTGGGTTTTCACAACTAGCTGCACCTCTCATAGACTTGACAAAGAGAGGAGCTTTCCACTGGACAACTACAGCACATAGGGATTTTGATAAGCTCAAAGAGGTAATGAGTAGTTGTCCTGTTTTGGTTTTGCCTGACTTTTCTCAACCTTTTGTTCTAGAATGTGATGCATCATGTGAAGGTATTGGGGCAATCTTGATGCAAAGAGGGCATCCTATAGCCTTTGAGAGCATAAATTTTCTCTCTCATGAGAGGTTGTATCCCATTTATGATAAAGAAATGTTGGCAATCATGCATGCATTAGCCAAATTCTGGCAATACTTGGTGGGGAATAAGTTCAAGGTGAAGACTGACCATAACAGTCTTAGATTCTTCCTTGAACAGAAGCAACTCTAGGAGAGACAACAAAAGCGGGTGAGAAAAATCCAAGCTTATGATTTTGACATAGAGTATGTCAAGGGGAAGAGAAATATAGTAGTTGATGCACTATCCAGGAGGCCTACAATGCTGTCTTTGAGGGGCATGGACACATATTGGAAGGCTCAACTTTTAGTTGAGTATTCAAAAGATGACTTTGCATGTGAGATACTTGATGGGGTGATATCGGATTAGAGGTTTAAAGTAATGGATGAGGTCATCTATTACCGAGACCAGATCTTCTTGGCTAAGAACTCCAAGCTCAAGGAGAAGGGAGCTAAGAAACTCAAACCACATTTCTATGGGCCATACAAGGTGGTCAAATGCATCGGTAAGGTAGCATATGAGTTGGAGCTTCCTAAGGCGAGCAATATCCACAATACATTCCATGTCTCTTGCCTCAAGAAGGCCATTGGGAGGAATGTAGTTTCCAACATGGATCTCCCCCCTATTGATGATGAGGGCCACTTAATCTTGCGGCCAGAAGCAGTCTTGGACACAAGGGAGAGGCAGCTGAGAAACAGAGTCATCAAGGAATATCTAATTCTATGGAAGAATATACCAGATGAGGATGCCACTTGGGAGGGAGACAAGATCTTGCAGCATCCTTCTTTACTGTTTCTTGTGGGCAAGCATCTTTTGAGCAGGGAGGACTATAATGTTCCCAATTAGCCACAGCTACTTGGAATATTATAACTACTCCATTTTCGCAATAAGAAGTAGGAAAGGTAATAAAACTTATCCCAGTGTGAAAAGGGATTGGATTAGGAGGATAAAATAAATTCACTTTGGTGTGAAAGAAGGGAAATACAATGAACTAGATCCATTTGACCAAGTCAACGTTGATGTTGCAAGAGGAGAGAGACTAGCTAGGGCAGCGCAGTTTTGAAAGAGGAAACTTCTCAAGTCACAACATCATTGAGTGGGGTCCGGGGTGAGGAAGCTCACCAAGGATAAAGAGGAGGAGATAGTAGCAAGAGATTCATTGATTATTCTTTCTTGTTTTGGTATTTTGACTGATTGTAAGCTCCAGTTGTTTAGCCGGAGTTGCAGCACTGTTTAGTGCAAAGGATTCTCTTGCGGGAATTCTATCTTCACCATTGATATAGATGATTGAGAGATCTAAGGAGGAGGTCCTGAGTCCAATTCTCATCATTTATCTTGAGGGAAACCATTCTCCTTTCTATACAGTGCAGTCACTCCCAGTGATTGCATTATTTCTGCAGTAGTTGCAGTAGCTGCGGTTGCATCTTTCCATTTTTTTGCTTGTTTCAGAGGAGGAGGAGTCTATTTCACTCCGGGAGATCTATTGAGGAAGGCCTTGGGCTAATTAATGTATTGTTTGTCCATTTCAGATCACATTTGGTATTTCTTAGTACAAAGTTTCTGGGTACAACGTTATTTTCTGCAGAGTTGCGTTTTATGTTGTTATTTTGCCGGAAACCCTTGCCGGGGTATTCCGAGGTGCTTGTAAAAGAGGTATAACCTCTTATTTCTGATTCGATGATTAATGAAAGCTATAGATCTGTATTAAACTATCTTTTTTTGTATATTCCATAATAATAATAATGCTTTTGTTGTCTCCAGCATTTCTATTTTATGAAGTAGTGGGTTTGGGGTGCTTTTGTGCATATATGAGTTGGGGAGATTTGTTTAATGTAGCTAGAATAATTTTTTTCTAATGCCATTCTATATTTGAGCTACATACAACATATATTAGAGGATCCAAGTCCTCGTCTGCGTTTTTGTTGCATGGTTTTCCTTATACAGTGTCCTCATTTGAGATATTGCAGAAATTCCTAAAAAGGAACATTA
>JAXQQM020072613.1:0-86217 GCA_034641835.2 Pinus albicaulis | reverse complement strand
ATGGAATAGCAAAGCAAATAAAGGATTGAACAACAATTCTGAAATAGAACAGCAAGTCTAAAATGGAACAGCAATTGAATAACTAAGTCCCGCAGGTTGTAACCAAACTTAATCTATTAACTCAAATGCATTCTTTGCAATCAAATAACATTCTTTCACTCTAAAAGCAATTCACACAAATCACACTAATGGAACAGCAATAACTATTAATGAATTATGGAACAGTACTGATAAATCAGAAACGCGCACAACACGAACGTTTAGTATAACAGCTCTGTAACAAAACAGTAAGAACATGCAATTAACTCTTGAAAGGATTAATAACTTGATGCGGAGTCAACACACGATTCTATCTGTAAAAAACCTCAATGATTCAATCTTTAACAAAGCATGTAATATGAACTTATAAAGCATATCAAATTACCAAATAACAATGATAAACAAACCACACAAAAGTCAAGTCGTAATGGTACAGAAGCAAGTGTCCTTCGGGGCCGGGCCCTTAGCCTCCAAGGATACACCGCTTTAAGTTAATCCAGACGCAGAGATGAAATAATCACCAAGCTTTTATTAATGCATCGGTCAAAAATACATTGAACCAGTTCTCAACGAGACTCAATAATCAAAGTTGATGTTTTACAGAAAATTACATAAAAGCGTATCCTATCTATCAAGCTAACAGTGTTGTCCCTTTATATAAAGGTGATGGCGGAGATGTCCAAGTAACATGATAAATAAAGCAGCGATCCCTCAGGATCGAAGATCCTGAGGGATTCGCCAAACTGTTAATTCTTCATCCTTTCCTTTCTTTGGCGCCGAGCTGGTGTCTTCTCCTTCTTTTCCGAGCCGATTTGCTGTAATCTATTTAGCCTTGTTTGCATTCGGTTCTCGTTCAGAGGGACAGCAGTTATCTCGACTTTGTCCTTTCCTTTGGAACGGAAATTCCTCGTTTTCTCCTTTTCCTGTACAGAAAATAACCATTATCAGTGGCTAAGTCTTGCATATCAATTCTCACATGTTTTGTTATGGTTCCTTATTACTTTCCAAATTCATGATACAAAAAGGTTCACAAATTCTATTAAAAAGCCACTGAAATAGTCATCAAAAGCATACCGAACTGACCTGCTTGCCCTTCAGGCATATCATACAGGGCCTGGTATCCATGTGCAGGATGCCAAATAATTGGAGCACGAAATCTATACCCTAACCAAGATGACCCTGCTTTCAGAATGCTCTGGCCATAGAGATTCAAACGGTCAGCAGCTAACTCAAAGTTCTCATATTTAAATGGTTCTCTGAGCTGGATGTGTGGATCAGAGATTCGATATCGGAATTTGGCTGCATTAATGGCCAAGTCTTTGATAGAAAGGAAATACTCTAAACTCTCTTGAATGAGTGCCTCATGCATAGGCCCTAATGTTAAAATGACACCCGGAGTCCTTATGTGGTTTATATGAGCTTTCCATAACTGTACTGGGTTTCTAGGCTCAGCCCTAACTCGTAAATCTAGACCATTTTCTTGACTCTGGAAGGTGTCATAGGCTTTAAGCCACTTAATCTGATTAACCCCGAATGAAATGAATGCTTGGAATTGGATATCGCCAATGGAGGGACCAGGGTTCAATTCAGTCTCCTGACTTAGCACAAGGTCGTGTAAATAAAGTTCACACAACAATCTCTAGACTTTCACTCCATAATGTTTACAACAGTCTATAAAATCATTGACATTGTTGATCTGTATAGGGGTGCCTGCCTTAACAGCTTTTATTTGTAATTGTAAATACCGTTCTAATAGAAACAGAGCATAGTTTTTAGCAGGGTCCCTACATGCTAAAACATTATTATATAAAGAACACAAGTCATTCATCTGTTTGATAGTAGTATCTAGTCTACAAGTTACCTGTGTGACTTCCTCTTGTTCCTTCATCCATCCTTCAAAAGCCTGTCTTTTAGATTGACTGACGTCCCTTAGTTGCTGTTGCAACTCTTCATATTTTTCTAGGGGAACCGTTTGCTCTTTAAGTTGCTCCACTTCTTGCTGTGCTTGTTTCATCATCTTGTGCAAGGATTTTGTCTTTGGATCTTTCTTCCATAGATCAGTGGAGGCCGGGAGTTTTACCTGGACCTTCTTGTTATGTTGTTTGGAGTTCAGAACCCTTATTACACCTGAGGGCGGTGCCTCTGTCTGAATTTGCTTATCATCCTTTTCTATTTTAACACGAACCTCAGCATCATGTGGAACGGCAGCTGGATCCTCAGGGTTTTGGACAGCAGGTCGTTTGTTGGCCCTCTTTTTCCTCTTTACCTTCTGGTTCTTTTTCAGAATCCTAATTTGTTTTCTGAGCTGGGTTATCGTATTTAACAATTTAGTTCGTTCCTTCCGCAACTTCTTAATTTCCATTGTTTCATTTGAAGGAACGGCAGTCTGTCGATGGTGGACTGGATCATGACCAGTTGCTAACTCTTCCTCCTGGGGTTCTTCCTCACTGCTCTGCTTCGGCTGTTCTGGGGTATGCATCTCGACTGGTTCTGATTCTTCCTGAGCAAATGTTGTTTCTGCTCCTACTTCCTCTAGATTTTCCTCTTGTGACATGGGAACAGATTGTTCCCGTTCAATATTTTCCTCCTCTTCATCATGAACAGGCATCTTCTCTTCCTGGGGTTGGTCGTGGGGGTTCTCTGAACTAGAAGGTTGACCATACTTACTCATATTGGCTAGGATGGCGGCCAAGTCATCTTCTCCCAGTAGGTCTTGTAATGGGCTATCTTCCTGCTGTTCTATTTCCTCCTCCTGTTCAACCTCTGCCCCCTCTTCGGACTGTTCGTCCTCAATTACTACCGATTGGCTGGCGCTTTCCTGGAGCTTCTCCAGCCTTCCTCGTATTCGAGCCAACCGGGCTGATTTTCTGGGCTTATTTATGCTTCCTCTCATCTGAGATAACCGAGCTGATTTCCTGGGTTCCTCTGGTTGCTCGGGTGAATCAACGACATGCTTTCGCTTTGCCGATTCTTGGTGTGTCTCTGGTTGTTGTGATGTACTAGCAACATCTTCTCTGCGTTTTGCCGGTTGTTCTGGTGGGCTTATAGAATGTCTACGTTTCGGGGATGGTTCTGTCGATCCCCCTTCAATCATTGCAATGAGCTCTTCCCAGCTGCTCTGCTGCTGGGTAAGACTATAACTAACAACAAGTCGAATCAACCCGTGGTGACTAAAAATTGCCTCTACGTGCTGTGCCCTTTTCATACTTTGTGCAGCATCATGCAGTAACGAGTTTAGGAGTGCCGGTAAATTCACAGAGCATCTCTGCTTTAAAACAACTAAAAGTTTAAGGTGTCGTGGTCTTACCACGTCTTTTCTTCCTTCGCAAGTAATATAACTCTGCACCGTTCTTGCTAGCTCTGTCCAGGGTTCACCTAGGGTTGCTGGCAGAACTCCCTTTCCTTTAATTGTCAAATTCTGGCCTTCGTCCTGGAACAGTTCCATGACCTTCTGTAATCGTTCCTTTTTGAATGTCCATACCGGTCCGGTAGCTGGTAGTCCTGAGACTTCTGCAATTATGGCATCAGTGACCGCTATCCGTTTCCCTCCTACTGTGGAGTGGTCATCTTGTAAATTCTGCAAGAACTCCATTGCTACTATCTCATTAGCCTCCTGTAAGCGATTGAAATAGTTCAACCATCCTGCCCTTTCCAGGATTTCTCGGGCAGCAGCAGAGATCGTTAGTTGTTGAGGCTCACTTCGAATTGCCTTTCCCCCCATGTTTTCACTGTGATTTCTAAATGGAACAGCAAAAACGTTTTCGGTTTGAAACACAGAGAGCAAGGTTTCGCGAAAGAAAACACAGAGTATGCAACAGTGCAGCAAAAACAACTTGTGTGAAAATAAAAATAAAAATATGCCATGCCGTGAAACCATGCCAAACCGTCGTAAACTAATTATTTCGAATGGTGAATTGACACGTAATACAGGGAATGATGAGGTTAACCTCCCCCCCCCCGCAGTGTGATAGGCTGTCCCAGCCGGCAAATAAAGGAGCGACACCCAGTCTGCAATCAAGTCAGAAAGGAACAGCATGTGGATTTATGCCATGTTGAAAAAGGACAACAGATTACCGAAATCGAGGCGGAGAATTGATCGCGTATGATATAAGAGGCTGTTGTGTTATGATTTGAGGCTGATGGATAGGGCATGTATCGTACTTGCCAATCTCAAGTGGTCATGGTCACTTCCGTTGCCATGATTGGTAATGATAAATATTCATGCGGTGTATAAATCGGGAAATAACATATGATTAGTGCCTAGGATATAAGAAACAAAAGAGTGTTAGTATCTTACCCATTGGTGTAAGCAAGGTGACTTCAATACCATTAACATTACTCTGCTGCCAACAGGTGTCCATAACCTTGGCAGAGTTGTTTTTCACCCTCGGAACCATGATCATTTGTGTATACCTAGGAATGTTGTTATATCAAAATGTAGACCATTATGCTGGCTTGGTGACCAGTTAACCATAACGCCATTCACGAGGAAAGAGCGAAACGTGGGCAGGTCGGCTCGTGATGAGACCTCCTGTTCCAAGGTTTGTTTATTTGATATACCTTTTGGACCATATCCCTGGTGTGGTGGCCAGAATGGGAATGCCACTTCACTTCCATCCTCATGATCATGGTAGGCTGGCTCTCCATGAGACCCCCTATCCTGCATTTGACATTTGACATATCATGTTCACATATGTTTTATTATTTTTTCATAGAATCTTTTTCCTTATTTATACACAAAGGGTGGTTCAACACTCCTTAAGAGTAGGAATGGCGGAAGAAGTCTTATTATCTCAATAGGAAGATATAAACTCTTTTCTCTTATTCCCAAGTGCTAAAAAAAAGGTTTAAGGGAATCAGCATGATAAAGATAACCAATCAGGGCAAAATTAGTAAACCATGTCAACAAAAGGTAAGAAATAAGTATGTCCTTCCATTTGTCCTCTTCTTAATGCAGAGCCTTATAGATATAGCGATTTATGTTTTGCAGATTTCGGCATGTTGTGTTTTTATATCTCATTGCACAAATACATAGCTGAAGCTTTAAAGACTAGAAAGAAGACGGGCAAAAAGCATCCTCAATTTAAATCAGCAAAAGAGATCAAAAGTATGCTAATGGTGTTCCGTTGGAAAAGAGACAACGATGGATAATAGAAAAAGGAACAAAAATGCAAATGTCGTTCCTTTGGGAAAAGGAACGGCAATCATACTATAAAACACTCAATATGCCATTCCGTTGAAAAAGGCAAAACAGCAATAAAAGAACGCTGTTTCTTTGAAGGAAAAGGAACAGTGGTAACCAAAAGGAACAGCGAGAAACGTAACAATATCGTTCTTTTGAAAAAGGAACAGCAGAGATCCGAATGCTGTTCCTTTAGAAAAGGAACAGCAGAACAAGCAAAACCAACATCATAAAAAACATGCATATGCTATTAGAAGAGCAAAAATCAAACTTTGTGGAAGAAAAAGGAACAACAAAAAAATGACAAGAAAATATTCAAATCCAACTTATGTACAAGAATCACTTAAAAAACAAGAACTTTATGTACAAATTGAAAAAAGAAATAGACCCTTAATGAATTACAGGTGAGGAAGATTTCTCTTCCTCTCCTAAGATCTCCAGATCAGTATCTCGGCGTAGCTGCTGGCAGAAGGATTCCCGAGTAAGTGGTTTACGGTAGAGACGGACTCGGTGGCCATTTACTATGAATGCATATCCAGAACCGTCAATGGTGATTAGAGTAAGTGTTCCATTGTCATGTACTTCTGGATTTCGTATGGTCCCAACCATCGAGTCTGAAGTTTTCCAGGGAAGTCCTGAAACCGAGAATCGTATAACAAAGCCCAGTCTCCCTCGTGGAAGACTTTGTTCTTGATGAGCGCATCGTGCCATTTGGCTCGCTGCTGTTGAATCAATGCTGTATTTTGTAGTGCAGAGAGCCGAATTTCGTCTAATTCATTGATCTGTTGTAGTCGATTGAGTTGTGCCTCGCTTAGATCTAGGCCAACTTCCTGTGCTGTCCGTAATGTTTGGATTTCGAATTCTATGAGAAAAATGGGTTGTTTTCCAAACACTAATTGATAAGGTGAGTAACCGGTGGTGCTCCTCCATGTGGTTCTATAGGCCCAGAGTGCTTCAGGTAGTCGGGTAGCCCAATCACGCCTATGTGACGCAATGGTTTTCGTTGGGATTGATTCTATTATCTTGTTATGCTACCTTACATTTTATTAGGTGATATGGAGTAGTAGATGTATGCTGAACATGATAATTTATTCGTGTTACTGACTAATTTATGCCCAACGTTGTGGTCCTCCATACGTAAAAATTTCCCTAGAAAGCCTGTGCAACTTTAGAAAGACAGAAGCTGACAACAGCGAGTCCTGCGCGGCTCTTAACAGTAGCCTTGTCCTCAACCCATTTGGTGACATATTCTGTTGCCACCAAAATATATGTTTTCTGATTTGATGAAGGGTTGATGGGTCCAACGAAATCCAGAGCCCACCGCTCGAATGGTTCGATGACTAAATGTGGTTTCAGAGGCATTTCATGGAATTTACTAGGTACGTCACCTTTCATTTGTGGCTTGTCACGAGCTTGAACAGGCTTCTTTGCATCTTTGAAGATGTGGGCAGGGTAATATCACATGCGCGTGCACATGTCCAGGTCTCGCTGGTGATGCCCCACCACAGTCCATAAGCAACCAGGCTTTTAAGGATATCAAATATTTCATCCTCTCTAACACCTTGCTGATATGCGTATACGCTCTGCGGGCTCGATAACGCTCAATCCCGCGAAAATAAGGAGAACTTTTCTGAATAATGCTTCGCTTATTAGAGTTAAATGTTTTGATAATTCTCGCAAGGTAATTAGCAACAACAATATACCAGGGTGTTTGTTGACAACGACAACAGTGCTCATCCAAAGTCAGTCTTCTGTTGCTGCCGCCATGTTGATTTTGGTATTCTTGAAAGAAAATCGGCTACAGGGTTTTCTTTGCCAGGGCGGTCCTTGATTGTGATGTGGAATTCCTGCAATAAGATTAACCATCGAGTTACTCTGGCATTTGTGACAGGCTTATTTGCTAAATATTTTATAGCAGAATGGTATCTATACAAGATAACGGAGGTAGCAACCAGTATAATATTAATTGTTAATGACGTAATACATTCGAGAATTCTTCGATAGTGTAGTCGGTCTTGCGGGGGATAAATTTTCTTTGATGTAATAGATAACATGTGGATTTATCCTCTGCCAAGAGTACGCAATAATTTGTATAAAGGTATAGATGATATCTAGAATAGTGAGTCCCTGCTTTGGTCCTAGAAGGTAGAACATTAACGTAGATACAAGCTTCTTTAGATCCTCGAAAGCACGATCACATTTGTCTGTCCAAAGAAAATCAACGTTACCAGTCAGTGCATATAAAGGAGCAGCAATGTGTGAATAATGCTCTATAAATCGTCTATAATAACTTGAAAATCCAAGAAAACTGCGTACCTCTGTTTGAGTAGTAGGAGTGGGAATAAGCAAAAGTATTTGGATTTTGGCCGGGTCTACCTGAATGCCGGCTGCTGAGACATAGTGTCCTAGGATAAGTCCTTCAGTCATCATCAAGAAACATTTTTCATTGCTTAAGCAAAGTATAGTAACAATGCAGCGTTGTAGGACTTTCTCTAGGGTGTCTAGAGCTGGATCAAAGTCATCTCCATATGGTGTAAAGTCATCCATGTAAACTTCAAGTCCATCATTGATTAAATCTGCAAAAATACTAAGGATAGCCCTCTGAAATGTGGAAGGAGCATTACATAAGCCAAAAGGTAAAACTCGATAGGCAAATGTTCCCCAGGGGCAAGTAAAGGTAGTTTTATCCTGGTCTTCAGGGGCAATCTGAATCTGATTGTATCCACTGAAGCCATCCAGGAAAGAAAAGAACTTCTTCCCTGCTAAAGTGTCCAATACTTGATCTATGAAAGGAAAATGATCTTTTTGTGTTGCCTTGTTAAGTTCCCTATAATCCACACAAATTCTCCATTTCCCATTCTTTTTTGGTACCACCACAAGTGGAGAGACCCATTTACTATCAGAAATAGGGTAGATAAAATTCACATCTAAAAGCTTCTGAAGTTCAGTTTTTACGACGTCTTTTAGATGGGGATTAAGTCTCCTTTGCGGCTGACGCACAGGTCTAGCATCCTTTTCTATGTAAATGTGGTGTGTACATAACTGGGGATCGATTCCTTTCATATCAGGGTAGTCCCATGCAAATGCTTCTTGATATTTTGTTAACAGATGGATGAGCTTTGTTTCTTGTTCCGGTGTGAGATTAGCATTGATGTTTAAAGTTTTCCCCGGTGCAATTTCCACAATTTTACTATTTGCAACGGAAGTGACAGGTATTATTTGATCATGAATATCTTTCAGGGGATCTTCTTCTAATTCATTATCAAATGCTGCTTTTATCATGTGACATTGTGTGCGAGGTTCAGTTTGAGTAATGAAATTATTAATGGCATTGTCTTCTGTTTGATCTTTGAAATCGAGTGCCTCTTGTATAGTTAATGGAGATCTGATGTTATCAGTAAGATATGATACAGGGTGCTTATTCGTTTTAATCATTGTGACACTTGGCTGCGCTGGAGGATATAGAACTAAATTTTTGCTATTTGGTCCTCTGGTTATGGTCATATTTCCCTGTCGACAGCCAATGTAGGCGTCGGCAGTAGCGAGCCAAGGTCTACCTAAAATTAGCGAGTGTCCATCAAGTCGGGTTTTTGGATTAATTATCAGGAAATCGGTTGGATACTCCCAGGATTCTACAGAGACCATGACATCATGTAGAGTGCCCTCTGGTCTAACCACAGATCGGTCAGCCAATTCTAACAGAGTAGAGGTGGGTTCTACGGATGTAATGCCGAGCTTTTGGCAAGTTGTGGTTGTTAAAATATTAATTGCAGCCCCTAAATCAACTAAGGCATTAGGCAGGGTCTGGCCATAAATTTGAACAGTTATAATTGGGTTCCCGGGGTCTTCATATTTAAGGGGTGTTTCTCTTCCCGAAAATAGGTCAGATAAGGTGCTGACTACTTGGACTCTTGGATTGTTTGTTATATTCCTCCTTGGTTTCTTTATGCACAATTCTTTTATGGTTTTGGCGTATATGGGAATGTCTTGAATGGCTTGGAGGAATGGAATTTTTATGTACAGGTTTTGTAATTCTCCCAGAATGTCGAAGTCAGGATATTGTATGGATCGAGGTATGGCTAATCGTTCTGGGAACGGAGGAGAGGATGTGGTTGCTTGATTATGAGTTTGTTGCTTATTTACATCCTCTTGTTGTGGCTGATGTTCTCTGGGTAACTGATCTTCAATATGAACTGTTTTATCTCCCTCAGTTTCAATTATACGCCCAGATCTTAACTGAAGGTCATTGCACTCCCTTAAGTCGGGTCCTGGTTCTAGTGATTCTATGATTTGAATAGATTGGACCTGCCTGTTATTTGGATTGGGATCGGGTTGGGCTGGGAGTTGCGGCCTCAAGTTAGACTGGGGATTTTGTTGTAAAGCTGGCAAAGTAGGTTGAGGTAGAATAGTCGGTGGGTAATTACCTTCGGTCTTTGTGACTTATCTTGCCCGGGGTGAACTTTGTGAAGTAGAGAGTCCATTGTGGAAAGATACGAACTTCGTGCAATATGGTAGAGTGTAAGGAAATTAAGCCAACTTGATTTGGCTTGTTTGATTAAATAATATGGATTTGAAGAAATGATTATTAGTGACTTGAGTTTGTAAATAGGGTTTGGTTGGTTTTCATACCATATTGTTGAACGTGCTCTATGGGTTTTGAAAAGTTGAAATTAGGGAAACATACCGAGTTGTCTTGGTACATGTAGGCGGCCTTCGGTTAATCGGGTGCAAGTGCAGTTCTTCTTTATGTCACTTTCAATCCGAAGTGAGCGACTCTCGTGAGTGATCTTTTGTACGAATGGCGCATATTTTAAGACTTTATCTAATGAACCTCACCTTAGGCTGTGTTTTCATCGAGCGGTGCTAGGTGTTACTGCCTCGGTACATATGACTGCTTTGCACAATATCAAGTTGTGTATTTAGTGTCCCCATAATATCAGTTTTAAAATTTTCAAATAAATTTCCAATTTCTGCACGTGTTACTCCTTCTGCTGATACTTTATTATCTCTTGCAAACCGATCATATTCTGTCGGTTTTATTCTTGTGCTGCCTCTCGAACTCCTGATACATAAGTCAAGGATGTCAGTAAAATTCTCTTGATAAATATCCCCTTTGCCCATAATGTTTAATGTTTCAATCCATTGTTCCTTCATACCCCTCATTAATGCAATTTTTAACACATTATCAGGTAAAGGTAGCGATGCATAAGGAGATCTTTGTAAGTTATACTGAAAACGTTCCACATACTCCTCTAATGTTTCATTTGGTCTGGCTGTCATTTGAAATATTTCGTCTTTTAATTCTCTAGACCTACAATAATCCTGGTATTTCTTTAAGAAGGATTCTTTCATTTGATCCCAATTGTTGATAACCCCGCCACCTAGCCCCATAAACCATCTTAATGCAGCCCCTTTCAATGTAGAGGGGAATAATTTCAATTTTTGGGGATCGGTGGTGTAATCGTACCCCCGACATAACACATCGAATTCGAATAGGAATGCATCCGGATCTTCTGATGTGAGTCCGTGAAATGTGGGGATATGATGAAGAGGGATAGCTTTCATGGGTGCATTTGCTGCAGAATCCACTATAGGATATTGTAATGTAGAGGTTTGAGTGTTTGGCTGGTTTTGAGCGTTTGGTTGGTTTTGAGCCATGGGATTGAATATATGCCAGTAACCTTCTGGGATATCTAGGAGGGTATTCCTAGGTTGGGTGGGAACGGTTTTGACAGGGATCTTTTTAATAGCGCTTCCTTTATCTGCAATAATGGGAATACCAGGTGTTTGAGGAGATTGAATCTCTTCAACAATGACTTTCGCAGCACTCCCCTTATCTGGGCTATCTAATGGTTGATTTTTTTCAAGAGGAGATTTTGGTTCCTTGGTTTCCCCTGTTTCTCCTTCTCCTTCGCAAAAGTTGCTAGAGTTCCCTTCCTGCAATAATTCTGGAGTGGAATTTTCAACTTCTTGAAAGTCCTGCTCCTCAGTTTGACTATGCACCTCAGCACAGGCTACAGATGGTGATCCTGTGGCCTGAAGGGAACTAGTAGGTGGTTTAGAAGTGTTTTTCTTGAAACCTACTGATGGCTGAGACTCTATTTTCTTATAGATTTCGTCTATGAAGGTTGTTCGGCCAAGGGTCACCGGCCCCTTAGCTTTTTCAGGTTTGGATGGGGGTTTGATATTTTTTTCTGGTTTTTTCTGCTTAGTCATGCACTCAAAAATAAACTACGAACTTCTGTTCAAACAAGCAAAAACAAATCTGTTAGGAAAGCGGATAATGAGCAGGTCTTTTACATGCTCTGCACGTAGGTTCTTACCTTCCGTTTTTAGGATCCAACTCCTCCCTAGCAGGCTTGTACTACTGCGAAAAAAAGACAAGAAATGGCTACACTCTTTCCCCGTAGCAGCGCCAAAAATGTGGAAACTGTAAAAGGGTCTCTTTCACCTCTAATTACCTCATTAATATGTCCAACCGAGACGTTTTGTCATTACAAAGAAGTGACTCAATCCGAGGCTCATTTGTCAGAGTAATGCTAGTAGTACAGTGCTTAAGAAATACAAGAGTAAACGGATGCTTAACTGAAATCAAATTACTTTAAAGAAATAAATCACACACTCAGAAAACTCAATAACTTATCAGTCAAGGGCTCGGAAATGATAAACCATCCCTTCGGAAACTGATGAAAAAGGAACTAAAGCATAGATCACGAGCCTGGGAGCTAGACAGTAACTGCTACTGCTCACTATAGCCTTAGATCATCTCTCACAACAAACCAACAACTGCAAGTAAATGGAACAGCAAAGCGAATAAAGGATTGAACCACAATTCTGAAATGGAACAGCAACTCTAAAATGGAACAGCAATTGAATAACTAAATCCCGCGGGTTATAACCAAACTCAATCTATACACTCTTTGCAATCAAAGAACATTCTGTCACTCTAAAGGCGATTCACACAAATCACACTAAAGGAACAGCAACAATCGATTAACGAATTATAGAACAATACTATACACAACGCGAACGTTAATATGACAGCTCTGTAACATAACAGTAAGAACATGTAATGAACTCTTGAAAGGATTAATAACTTGATGCAGAGTTAACACACGATTCTATCTGTGGAAACCTCAATGATCCAAACTTGAACAGAGCATATAATATGAACTTGTAAAGCATATCAATTTATCAAATAACAATAATAAACAAACCCCACAGAAGCGAAGCTGTAATGGTACAGAAGCAAGTGTCCTTCGGGGCCGGGCCCTTAGCCTCCAAGGATACACCGCTTTAAGTTAACGCAGACGCGAAGATGGAATAATCACCAAGCTTTCATTAATGCATTGATCAAAAATACATCGAACCAGTTCTCAACGAAGCTTAATAACTAAATCTGATGTTTTACAGAAGATTACATAAAACGTATCCTATCTCGCTATTATCTATCTCCTAAACTAACAGTGCTGTCTCTTTTTATAAATACGACGGCGGAGATGTCCAAGCAACTAGATAAATAAAGCAGCGATCCCTCAGGATCTTCGATCCTGAGGGATTCGCCAAACTGTTAACTCTTCATCCTGTCTTTGCTGTTGCGCTGAGCTGGTGTCCTCTCCTTCTTTCCCGAGCCGATTTACTTTGATCTGTTTCCCTATGTTTGCGTTCGGTTCTCGTCCGGAGAGACAGCAGTTATCTCCACTTTGTCCTTTCCTTTGGAGCGGCAACTCTTCGTTTTCTCCTTTTCCTGTATAGAAAATAACCATTATCAGTGGCTAAGTTATACACATCGATTCTCACATGTTTTGTTATAGTTCCTTATTACTTTCCAAATTCATGATACAAAAGGTTCACAAATTCTATTAAAAAGCCATTGAAATAATCATCAAAATCATACCTTTTTAGTACTCCACAATTGCAACACCTCTTATTGAGGGATTTTGTTCATTGGAGGCTTGTTTTTCTTGTTATGCATCTTATGGGCCATTTATTACACATATTGTTTTGCTGTAATAGCATATGAAAGGTCTCCATATTGGCCTGTTTATTTATAAATGATGATCTGCAATATTGTTCCAACATTTTGTACTATATTCCTACTTTTCCCATTTCGGAACATTACACTGCATCTTCAATTCACTCATGACGAGATAACATAAGTTTGATAAAATCCCTAGTCTTAGATGTTGCTTGATGATCCAATGACTAAGCCAGGACTAGGTGACAGACTTGGACTAAGAAAAATATTGCACAGTTGGAGATCTCAACGAGTTGGGTTGAGGACTTGAGCACTGATTTTTGCCACTGCATAGTTTTGGAAGGTAAGGGAGGCCAGGTGATTTCACAATTATGAAGTTCAAGAGCTCAAGGCTGAGGCTTGATCCTTGTGACTACGTAATGCATAGTACTGACTCGGTAGGAGAGATAAATTACGCAATTTTTTGGGTCAGAGCTAGGGATTCAACACTATTATTGTGTAGTGCATAGTCCTGGGAGTAAGGAACTACACATTGCGCAGTGCCAAGAGGCATGGCCACGACTTGAGGGATGAGACTACATAATTTGCAGTTATGGAGGGTTTGATGAGGCTAAGTTTCTTAGTCACGAAGTTTTCTAGATTTCGCTAAGTGTGTGATCTGTGAAGTTGATGAGAACATTGATAATACTTGATTGTGATCACACACTTAGAACATTTTATGACACAACATAGATGATCCAGAACACATGAAAAATACACTTTCCTCGGTGCGACAACTTTGCAACAACTTACGACAAGTGTGACACCAAAGATACACTTTGTAACAATTGTGATGAAACTTGTGTGATAGTGCTTATAACTTGGAAATGAGTGTGAAAAATGTTTACATGGTAATATAAACTCATTTACATAGAGATAACCTCTTGAAACCATAAAAAATAGCTTTTGTGCAATTTTTTGACACTTAACATGCGAAAAGATGACACTTTGATTTTCCTACAAAAGGGACCAAGACACTTAGGGAAAACACGTGATAAAACTTAATGCTTGTGATGATAGTATGCAAGATCAAAGGAGGCTCCTAAATTTGGGTGAAGGCCAAAATTTTGGAGGGTGTTGTAGTAGCAAGAACACTTAGTGACACACTGATAGAATTCCAACTTCTCAGTCTTGGTTGATTATTTTGTGTAGTGTCTTATTTCCTCAGGGAATATTGATTCATCATGTAGATCACTTTGGATTCCCCACTTACCCATGAATAAACATGGTTCCCTTTATTCCTTCTCGGTTGAACACAAACATAGAATTTAGCAATATCACAATGTTTCAAATTAGGAAAGTGTAGTTTAGTTTGTGAACTATAGATTTTCAGAGTATAGTTTTTCATCTCTTGTGTTGCTCCACCGCTAGCAACCCTAGATAGTACGCTGATGAAGTCACGTAAGGAACACAAAATTTTCTTCGCTTTGAGCAAGCCTGGTTAGTACCCCGATGGAGTTGCTTGCTTCACCTCTCTGCACAGGAATCCTTTCTCTTCTTTCACATTTTTATTATTTGTTTTTAATCAGACTGTGCATAGGAACTTATTCATTTCATGGGTGGAAGAGGGATCCCAACTTATTGAGTGAAGAAGAGGTTGTTTAGAGAAGCATATAAATACCTTAGATTTAGGTTTTCTAATTTAGAATTTCTCCTTTTCCTCTTCTACTTCCTTGGATAAGCATGAAATCAATGAGACATAAAGAACCGATTACACGAACACTAGTACATTTGGCGGAAATTCCAACACTCTAGTTCCGACACTTTTGACGAAATGTCAGAAATTTCCCCAAATTTTATCAATTTTTCAAATCTCGCCACAAACTCTCGCTATACCGACATTTGGAGACCAGTGTCGATATTGCGACACTTAGAGGTAAGTGTCAGTTTTCTGACGTTTGTAAACAAGAGTCATAATTGCGACGGATTGCTGAACTATGTCTGTATTGCGACACTTATACAAGGTGTTGCAATTGCGACGTTTTGAGAAAGGCATCATTATTGCGACAGTTTGGGGAAAAGTGTCACTCTTACGACATTACAGAGACAAGGTGTCGCTATTGCGACGTTTAGAGGAAGGCATCGCTATTGCGATGATTTGTGGCAAAGTGTTGCTCTTGCAATGGTTTGGGGCAAATATACTTTCAGGGAATTCTTGCGCTTTACAAGTTGTTGTTCTGTTTCGTCTCCAGAATTCTTGCGCTTTACAGCTTCAGTTGCCTGCAAATATCAAACCAGAATTCTTGTGCTTTACAAGTTGCGCTTTACAACTTGCGGTTCTGTTTCGTCTCCAGAATTCTTGTGCTTTACAACTTGAGTTGGCTACAAATATGAAACCAAAATTCTTGCGGTTTTGTTTCATCTCCAGAATTCTTGTGCTTTACAACTTGAGTTGGCTGCAAATATCAAACCAGAATTCTTGCGCTTTACAACTTGTGGTTCTGTTTCATCTCCAGAATTATTGCACTTTACAACTTGAGGTGACTGTAAATATCAAACCTCGTCTCTATTTGAGGGACACCTCAGGGATCAGGATGAATTCCATCCAACCAAAAATTCCCAAGCCACTTGTTGTCCTCGATAAACAAATAGAACTGAGCTCTGAAAACAAGGTTCAAACCTCTGATATTGATTTGTTGTTAATATCATTGGCTAGCTCGACAGGTCAGCAAGAAGGGCACTGGACACGTCATCAAGAAGGGCCTGGTTGACCCCGGTGTTAAGAGTGTCGAGGACATCAAGAGATCATACTTGCGGTGACCAGTGCTTGCTATTTTCCATTTTTATATTTTTCTGTTCGGTGGGATAATCCCACATTCACTGGGCGTATAAGCCATATTGGTTTTTATAAATGTGTTGAGGTTTTACATGTTTCAACTACAAGCCGAAGGCTATGCACACTCATACATTCAACTGGTACTCGGCGCATGCGCTGCGCCCCTCCCCTCATGACTTGGACTTGGTTGTGGTTTAGCTTGTGGTTCTCGGCCTCAGTTCTATGGTGATTAGTGTAGGCGCTTGGGCTGATCCAGGGGCTCGATGGAGTTAAAGAGCCCACATTTTGATTAAAAATATAAACAATTTTATACACTTTTTTATTTTCCCAATAAAATAAGCTAGAATATGAACAATTTTATATTAAATATAAAATTGAAATACACTTTTTTATTTGCCCAATAAAATAAGCTACAATACGAAAATTTTTATATTAAATATAAAATTGATATACACTTTTTTATTTTCCCAATAAAATAAGCTAGAATATGATAGGATTAGGGAATTTTGAGATTTTTTATAAAAATGGAAAAAGAGGGAAAAAGATAGGACAATCATTAAGATAGTTTAGGAAAAATAGGATTTCATATATTTTAGCATGACAATGGCCAGATTGGGGTAATTTAGGGCTTTTTAGAAAAATCGAGGTATATCATAACGATAGAAAATGGTGAATATAGTGAAGGCATAAGGAATCATAGCCAAAAAATGATCATGAAAGACAACTTTCGAGGGTGAAAAAATCAGTGCTAACAAGATGCATGCTATGATTCTAAGTCAGAACCCGATAAGGGGAATGACAAAGGGAAGCATATGATTGATGCAGAGCCCAGTGCCACTATTACCACCACCAAGATCCATAAGGATGAGCTCGAAGATCCAGAGGAGGGGAATCGCCTCTTCCACTCATAGATGTGGGTGAAGGGTTCTCCGCTGTAGTTCATTGTCGAAAACCAGAGGCAAAAGAACCTCATTTCAGTAGAGGTTGTGAATCATCTTGGCCTACCGACCACAACACACCCGTAGCCATACACCATCGGGTGGTGTCACCCGTAGTTATACACCATAGGCTCGTTTTTCGTTTGCTCCCTTGTGGCATATTCATTCGGTCAAGTGCGTTGTGCCACGCCATGTGAGGTCGCACGGCCGGGCACGTTCAGGTCACGCCGTTTCATTTGAGGGTGCCCGTATCATTTTTGCTAAGTTGTGACCGCTCGGGTGCCTTGTGCACGTTTGGGCGGCCCATTTTCCATTTGCTCCCTTGTGGCATCCTTCGTTCGGGCGCGCAGTGTTGCACCGTGTGAGGTTGCCCAACCGAGCGCTTTCGGTTCGGTCCGTTTCGTTCAAGGGAACCCGTATTAGTTTTGCTAGGTTGTGACCACTAGGGTGCCTTGTGCACGTTCAGGTGGCCCATTTTCTGTTTGCTCCCAACTTGTGGCATCGTTCAGCTGGGCGCGTCGTGTTGCGCCGTGCGAGGTCACCCGATCAGGCGCATTCAGGTCGGGTCATTTCGTTCAAGGGCACCCGTATCAGTTTTGATAGGTTGTGACTACCCGAGTGTCATGTGCATGTTCGAGCTACCCGTTTGCTATTTTCTCCCTTGTGGCATCATTCGGTCGGGCGCGTCGTGTTGCGCCATGTGAGGTCGCCCGACCGGGCGTGTTCGTGTCAGGTCGTTTTGTTCAAGGGTGCCTGTATTAGTTTTGCTAAGTTGTGACCACCTAGGTGCCTTGTGCATATTCGGGCAGCCCGTTTGTTGTTTTCTCCCTTGTGGCATATTCGTTCGGTCAGGCGCATCATGTCGTGCCTTGCGAGGTCACTCAACCGGGCCCATTTGGGTAGGACCATTTCGTTCAAGGGCTCTCATATCAGTTTTGCTAATTTGTGACCTCCCGAGTGCCTTTTGCATGTTCAGGCAGCCCGTTTGCCATTTTATCCCTTGTGGCATCGTTCGGTCGGGCGCACTGTGTCGCGCCATGCGACGTCGCCCGACCAGGCGCGTTTGGTTCAGGCCGTATTGTTCGAGGGTGCCCGTATCAGTTTTGATAAGTTGTGACCACCCAGGTGCCTTGTGCACGTTCGGGCAACCCGTTTTCCATTTTCTCCCTTGTGGCATCGTTCGGTTGGGCGCGCTGTGTCCCGCCGTGCAGGTCACCCGACCAAGCGCGTTCTTATCAGGCCATTTCGTTCGAGGGCACCCGTATCAGTTTTTCTAAGTTGTGACCGACCGAGTGCCTTGGGCACGTTCGGGGGGCCCGTTTATCACTTTCTCCCTTTTGGAATCGTTCAGTCAGGCGCACCGTGTCGCACCATGTGAGGTGGCCTGACCAAGCGCATTCAGGTCGGGTTGTTTTGTTCGAGGGTAGCCATATCAGTTTTTCTAAGTTGTGATAGTCTGGGTGCCTTGTGCATGTTTTCTCCCTTGTGGCATCATTCAGTCGGGTGCGCCGTGTCACACCGTGCGAGGTCGCCTGACCGGAAACATTCGGTTCAGGGGGTTTTGTTCGAGGATGCCCGTATCAATTTTGCTAAGTTGTGATCGCCTGAGTGCCTTGTGCACATTCAGGCGGCCCGTTTGCCATTTTCTCCCTTGTGTCATCGTTCGATCGAGCACGTTGTGTCGCGTTGTGCGAGGTTGCCTGACCGGGTGCGTTCAGTTTGGGTCGTTTTGTTTGAGGGCACCCGTATCAGTTTTGCTAAGTTGTGACTGCCCGAGTGCCTTGTGCACGTTCCGGCAGCCCGTTTGCCGTTTTCTGCCATGTGGCATCGTTCGGTCGGGCGCGCACATGCGTTAACCCTAACCCATGATTTAACCCCCTAAAACCCAAACATATAACCCTTAAACCCCTTAACCACTTGATCTGCTAGGGGCCGGTTACCTCGATATTAAGGAATTGTGTATTCATACTCCTTTTGAATAACCAATAAAGGGTCAAGGAAATTGACCAATATGTTGTCAAGTTTTATCTTATCCATCTCTAGGGTTATAAGCTTCGTATGTTGTCACTATCTCCCTCTCTTACCCTTCTCTACCTCTCTCACTCCTCTCCCTCTCTCTCTCTCAGATGATCCATTCCTTCTCTCCCCTCTCCTTCACTTTATCTCCATCTCTCCCTTATGACTCCCCTTGTCTCGCCACCTCTATCAATCTATGTCTTTATAATTACTCCTTCTCATATATATCTAGAGTTAATATATATCATGACATATTGGGACCTAAAATTGGGTTAATTCCACCTTATCAACAAGGTTAAAATGGTTAATCTTCAATAGACAAAATGTAAATCAAATATTTCATCAAAAAGAGGCAACCATAACCTATATTCTTCCAGGCTATGCCTATCAGTCGCTTGGCCTCTTCTTGCTCTCACATGAATGTAGTCTTGCTTTAATGGTATAGAAGAAGGTTTCGCATTATCAACTATTTGCTTGGGAAAACTTTTAGTTGTTTCAACACTGCTACATTCTATTTCAAGATTATCCTTTAAACCATCTTAGTCTTTTGTACTCTCTTCAACTTTGTAGTGCTTTCCATTCCTCTTAGTCACATATGTTTCCTTGGTTTGTTAAGGGACAAGGTTGACAACATTGGGATGTTTTTGCAATAAACAAGGGTATTTCCAGGACACAGTGATCAGGTGGAGAAAGAGTATCAGAGCCAAACTTCTCATGATTGTGGGTCACTCGAAGTTAAGATTTTCTGGAGTAATCATGAGGTTCAATTTGGTTACTAAGACTTCATTAGATGGCCATTATCTGGACTTAAATTGTGTGACAACATTGTGGCTGAGTTTGAAACTGGAGATTGAACATAGATTTGGTTTGATTGCAATAGACATTTTCATCATTAATAAATGTAAAGCAATGGCTAACAAATAATATAAATTAATAAATAAAGAAGAGATGGCAAAAAAAAACATTAATACTTACAAAATTGTTACATTAAACCCCTAACCCCTAACCCCTTAAACCCTAAACCTATAAACCCTTAACTTTCCATTTCACTGTTTTCTGTTAGGCTTTCCATTTCATTCTTAAATTGTTGCACAATTTCCATTAACATGCCATTCATATCTCAGGATTCATTCCCCGGTTAGATCTACAATAATGGATGCACCACTTCCTTTCCTCATAATTCTTTCTTTGTGAATGATACAATAAAATTTATTATTTGTCATTCTACATAGTCTATCATCTATTTATACTATATTATTTCCTTTCAAGTTCTAATACACATTTAAAAAGGTTTGGGATGCTATTTCACTCTCTGATTGACTTTTGACATATGTCAACAATGATTTGATATTATTTGAATTAATTAGAGTTCCTCCCTAGGTTCCACCTTAGCTATAAAACATTTCACATGCCCATATTGAAGAATACATAACTTAGGTGTCATTGTCTTCCATCTAGTGGCTCATGACCTAGAGATTGCATAAGGATCCATGGTGCTCATCACTTGGCCATTTCAGATTAGTGATGTAGGGAGGTTGGAGTAAGTTAGAGGGTAGCTACCCCTCCTCTCCCCAACCTTGTTCCAGGCTAATTTTCATTTGTCACTAATTTGTAAGACCACTGTGAAATTGATTATGGTTTTTAGTCGTAGGAACGAATTGAAGCTCTTGATAGTAATGACCTCTCGGGCTTCAAGTTGGGATTCATTCTTTTTTTTTTGGGGATAAGATTTTATAGAAATCTCGCTCGCCTTCAATGGTGAGGATTCAAAGACTCGTGCTTTACCCATTTATCTGTACATATATATATTTTCCCTATAAATAAAAGGCTATTTACAATTGTTAATTTTTGTAGGGGTCTTTGGCATCATTCCATCACAATCCCTCAAGATCAAGATTGATCCCTTCCACAGGTGAGCTATTACACTATTTTATTAACCCCCCTTCATGTTATAAACTAAATTTCCTTATTCTAGTTGGCTTAGTAGAAAATTAGGGTTTTATTTTCTTGTTTCTTTTCGTGATGGTGTCCTGGAGCTTGTTCGACCAATAATAAAGTTGTTCAGGTAAATGTTTCTAATTCTCTCTATGGAAATGACTCCCCTCTAAGTTCCAACTGATCTCTCTTAAGTCTTATATCTTGTCCTTCTTTTCTCTCCCTTTCTCACCTTATACCTCCCTCTCTCTTCCCTAATATCCCTCCCTTTCTCTCTTTCTCTCTCTCTCTACCCTCCAATCCTCTCACTATATCCTTGTTACATTGAGACGCAAAGAATAAGCAACTAATGTAAACAAACAGAGACCAATGAAACTATCATCTTAACCCCTAACCCCTTAAACACTAATTCCCAACCCCTAACCCATTTAACCCCCTAAACCCCTAACCCATTTAACGCCCTAAACCTATAAACTCGATTCGTTCAAGGGTGCCCGTATCACTTTTCCTAAGTTGTGACCACCCAGGTGCCTTGTGCACGTTCGAGTGGCCCGTTTGTTGTTTTCTCCCTTGTAGCATCGTTCATTCAGGTGCGTCGTGTCGCGCCGTGTGAGGTTTCTTGACTGGGCGTATTCAGGTCAGGCCGTTTCGTTCGAGGGTGCCCATATCAGTTTTGCTAAGTTGTCACCGCTCGGGTGCCTTATGCACATTTGGGCGGCCCGTTTTCCATTTTCTCCCTTGTGGCATCATTCGGTCGGGCGCGCTGTGTGAGGTCACCCAACTGGGCGCGTTCGAATCGGGCCGTTTAGTTCAAGGGCGCCCGTATCGGTTTTGCTAAGATGAGACCACCTGGGTGCCTTGTGCACGTTTAGGCGGCCTGTTTGTCCTTTTCTTCCTTGTGGGATCATTTAGTCGAATGCGCCATGTCGCACCGTGTGAGGTCGCCCGACCGGGCGCGTTCGGGTCAGGCCATTTCGTTCAAGGGTGCATGTATCAGTTTTGCTAAGTTGTGACCACCCAGGTGCCTTGTGCATGTTCGGGTGCCCCGTTTTCCGTTTTCTCCCTTGTGGCATCGTTCTGTTAGGCGGGCCATATGAGGTTGGCCGATCGGGCACATTTGGGTCAGGCCGTTTCATTCGAGGGCACCTGTATCATTTTTGCTAAGTCGTGACCACCTGGGTGCCTTATGCACGTTCAGGTGGCCCGTTTGCTGTTTGCTCCCTTGTGGCATTGTAATTCGTTGGGCACACCGTCATGTCACGCCATGTGAGGTCGCCCGATTGGGCACGTTCGGGTTGGGCCGTTTCGTTCAAGAGTGCTCGTATCAATTTTTCTAAGTTATGACTTCCCAGGTGCCAACTCTTGCAAGTTCGGGAGGCCCGTTTGCCATTTTCTCCCTTGTGGCATCGTTAGGTCGGGCGCGCCATGTCGCACCATGTGAGGGTGCCTGACCAAGTGCATTCAGGTCGGGCTGATTCATTCAAGGGCACCTGTATGAGTTTTTCTAAGTTGTGACCGCTCGGGTGCCTTGTGCACATTCGGGTGGCCCGTTTTCTGTTTTCTCCCTTGTGGCATCATTCATTCGGGCGCGTCATGTCGCGCCGTGTGAGATTTCTTGACTAGGCGCATTCGTGTTGGGCCGTCCTTGCTCAGTGGCTCCAACAATGAGTGCAGGTCATCCTTTGAGAGTTGCAGAGCGGCGCCATTGGCTTCCCCATCTAGCTTTCTTGTGTTACCATCACACTTGATCCTCCATGATTTTTTCTCTAGTTTGAGAAGAGGGGGTTTCATACTAGCTTAAATTCCCCAAATTGAATCATGCCAATTATTTTAAAGATTGAATGATTACAAAAGCTTCCCTATTAGACATGTAGTTTGGTCAGTCACATATAGGAGGATAATTTAAATTTTAAACCACATTTTTATTTCTAGATTCCAAAGCTCAGGTACAAGCCTGAATTGTATAAAGGGTTAATGCCATTGTTCATGGGGTACATAGCCTGTGACATACAAGCTTCCATAATTTCCATTATGTGAACTATAAAACAAGCCAATTTTGGAATCATATCAGTCTTTAAATCCCAAGAATTTTAGTGTAACTACCAAACAAGATTATAGCTTTGTTACCAATAGGGATGCCCGTCTTTTGGAGTGTATGGAGCAGAATAATTTTGAATTTTGTCCTTGAATTTTAAGGAGCGTAACTAGGCTCCTCCTAGAAAAAAATCAAAGGAATTGGCATTACTAAGGACTGTGCATAGAATCCATATAATGGCCATATTAAGTGATCCCTGTCTGTCATTGCAATTTCCTAACCTAATCTGGAGTCTTGAAACATGATAAAAAATTAAAATAGTATTGATAATTACAATGGAAGCTACCAAATCTGAATTACTATTTGCATTCAATTACAGGTAAAGATCCAAGGAAAAAATAATACATAAATTATAAAGAAAAAATATATATAAAAAAAGAGATTAAAACTCCAAATATTTAAAATACAACATATTTTAATAGTGTAAATTTTAAAACTCCTTTTAATAAAGCATGATGATTTAATAGGGTAGAAGGATTACTATATGCAAAAATTAGTCCATTCTTTACTCATATAATTTTAATTTCTCTTCAAAAAAATATGTTTTATTTTTTTGATTGTAAATATTTTTAAACAATCAAAATAAACAAACATTTAATTATTTAGAAAATATTTTAGTTATTTAAAAATTATTATAATTATTAAAAAATATATATTTTTAAATTAATTTGAGTCACATATAAAAAACACATGTGTTTCATTTCAAAATGTCAAAAAATTTCAAATATCAAAAGTTTTAATTTCCCTCGTTCATTTCCCTCTGGTTGCATGGTTTGTCCAGGTAAGGAGGGAGGATGTGGCCATACTGTTGCCGATTTTGTGGAAGGATGCTGCCATACTATTGCAGGTTTGGAGGAAGGATGCAGGAGATTTGTGTCCTGAGCCATGCTCATGGATCTAGCACCATGGACAGTGTGAGGATCTATGCATTGCTCTCAACTCCACAACTCCAAAAATAGGTACTCTTATTCTTCAATACAACAAGAATTTTGGTTGGTGTTTTAGCTTCTTTTTTTTCAGGATCTTGTCTCATGGATCTGCTTGTATTTTTTTCTATTGGGACTGCAACCCATAACCAACCCAATCTGATGAAGCAAATGCACAGTGGCCTCTGTGGGAGCTTATAAGCCTGATCAGACCTTACCACAGAAACTGCACTGCTATCACTCGTTGCAGGCGTTACACTAGCTAAGCTTCAGTTTGCTTCATCGCCTTTTCTCCCTTGTTGGAACCCTACTATATGGCACATTTAATTGTCTAGACGAATAATATTATTTTTGTGTGTGCGCAGGCACTAATCTGCCTAAATTAGGGGTTTGGGTTTTGATCCCTAGCTGGAACTTGTATTACCTGCACTATTTTATCATTGTTATATTTTGATCATTGTTATGTTACATAAGTTAAGTGTCCAGCTATTGGGAGCAATGGCTTACTATGCACCTCAACAGCTATCACAATGTCTTCCAAAAATTGTTCCTAAACTGACTGAGGATTGGATCAATGAAGAAATATTGAAGTAAACTTTGAGATTGCTTAAGGTTCTAAACTATCACAATCTTTGTTTTACCTAATTATCTTATTCTTTTGGTTCAGTAATCTAATTCTTTGTCAAGGACATTGCAGGTTTTAACAGAAACACACCCAAAGGTTCAATCCGTTGCTCAGATGGATTTACAACAGGTAACATGCCTTGTATCCGAGTGTCAATTCCAATCGTCTATATTTTGTTCAATATTTATTGCTTATTCTTCTATTCAAATAATTGTTATTTGACTGGTGCTAACTGCATCAACAGGTTGGCAGTGTAATCAAAAACCCTGAAATATCTGCACTATTTTCAACATTACTCTTGAGTATCTCAAATCCCAATGAATACACAAAGCATTCCCTCGACATTCTTCTACAGGTGTTTTTTAAAGTTTCGTGTCAAGCCTTCTATACCATTTTTTGCGAGATTTGATGTTTTTTATTTACTACCAGCATTTTGTATTCCTTTATCTCTTACCATCATTGCAGACAATGTTTGTCAATACTATTGATGCTCCATCACTAGCATTGTTGGTGCCTATAGTCCGTCGCGGTCTTAGGGAAAGAAGTGCAGATACTAAAAATAAATTAGCCCAGATTGTTGGAAACATGTGTTCTTTGGTAACAGAGCCAAAGTCTATGCAACCATATATAAGCTTGATTCTTCCTGAAGTGAAGAAGGTATTGGAAGAATCTTTTTCGCTGTATGTGTCTCTGTCTCCTGCGTACATCTTGACCTCTGAAAACCACCCAGAAGACTTTGAATGATTTTGTGTAGGCCGAGAAATGTTTGAAAGGCTTGCTTGTAGTGTTAATATTTTAATTTTTCCTAGGCTCTATGGCAGAAAGAATGTATTTGCTTTAGTAGTGCAAACTTCTAGAATCTTAAGTGATTGCTTGAACACCAAAAGCTATCAGTATATTTTTTTCCCTTCGGATGAGAATACAAATTGTTAGCCTTAAAGGAAATTGGATTCCAACCACTTCTATATTTTAGAAGCTTATATACATTTTTTTAATATAGATATATTGCAGGATTTTTCCTTTACTAATATTGGAACTATGGCATCTGGATAACAAGTTGAGCAAGCACATTTGATAAAAATGAATTTTGTTAGTCCAACTCCTTCAAAAATAAATACCCTTGGGAAATGGAATAAATGTGTTAGGGTGTTCTCATCAATGCCAAGCCATCACAGTTTATTACATTTCGATATAGCATTCTAGTGATTATTGGGTTACCCTTGTACAAGACGAGCATTCTTGCTTGCTATGTTGCATTGTGTGGGTTTTGTTTTGAGATGTGTGGCTTGTACTGTTGTTTGCCATAAAATTGCATTGTCCTGACAAGTCTATGTGAGATGGCCTGTCAACGTGCCTTTATTTCTCATCTTGCAGGTCCAAGCCAGGCATTGAGTCCAGTTTTTCTTCCTTTATTTCTCATCTATTCATTTTTACTACTATTTATATGTACCAAAAGTGCCATTGCCAATGAAGGTAGGTGTTACTGAGAATTTTAGGTGCAATTTCTTTAAATATCTCATGTTTTTTCCCTGAAAGTTGAACTCTTGAGCATGCATTTCATCCTTGCCTCAGCTCTGTCTGGAAGAGTAGACTAAAAATGTAGTGGCAAACATGTTTGTTCAAGTGAAGCCTGGCCATATAGAACTACCACCTTTATGGACTCTGCAAAAGGATTGCCTTTTTTTTGGTTGCAATTAAAGTTGCATTTTGTTCATCAAGCAATACAAACTCTTATCAAATTGCAAGGTGTAATTCCAATCTAACTAAGATGGGGCAGAAAACATGCCATGAACATCCAATTCAAAAGTGATTGTTAGGGTTCAAGTAGCTTATAGTTCTTGTTCCTGACATTATTTTTTGAAATATCAATTTATTAAACTGTTTTAACCCAATTTTCTCTTGATTTTATGGAAATTGGGTGTTTGGATCTAGAAAATTTAATCTCTATTATTTTGGCTTCTCTTAGTATGAATACAATTTTAATATGTAAAACCCATTACAGTAAGTAATCAAGTGTTCACTGGATAAGCAATACCAAGTTTCAATACTCATGCTCTCCTCCTTATTATGGTAGTTCACTCAAGTCCTGTGCCTCCTGCATACATCCTGACCTTTGAAAACAAACCAGAAGACTTTGAATGATTTTTTGTAGGCCGAGAAATGTTTGAAAGGCTTGCTCGTAGTGTTAATATTTTAATTTTTCCTAGGCTCTATCGCAGAAATAATTTATTTTCTTTAGTAGTACAAACTTCTAGAATCTTAAGTGACTGCTTGAACACCAAAATTTGTCATTATATTTTTTCCCTTCGAATGAGAATACAAATTGTTAGCCTTAAAGGAGATTGGATTCCAACCACTTATGTATTTTAGAAGCTTATATACATTTTTTTAATACAGATATATTGTAGGATTTTTCCTTTACTAATATTGGAACTATGGCATCTGGATAACAAGTTGAGCAAGCACATTTGATAAAAATGAATTTTTTTAGTCCAAATCCTTCAGAAAGCAATACCCTTGGGAAATGGAATAAACGTGTTAGGGTGTTCTGATTCACACCTCTTGGAAACTGTCTTGCATCATAACCTGGAAAGTGTGAGGTCATGGAACTTGGTTCCAATAAGGTTACACAGGGAAAATTGTGAACTCCAGGAGCTCAAGAAATATTATGTTTCCTTCTGTTTCTTTAAAGCTGAACCCATGTATTCAGTGTTTTTGATTTCTATTGCACTAATTTAGTTTAGTCAAGGAAAATCTCTTTGGAAATTGTCACTGTACATCTATTCCAATACCCAAAGAATGGACATTTTATTACCAATTTCTTCCAGTATCCAAAGAATGGAAATTTTATTACCAATTTCTTCCTTTATATGCACAACTTGAGTGGGCCTATTGTTAATAATGTGTTTCCTCCTTGGAGGCCTCAGGTGTGCACATGTTTGAATGATTAATATTGGTTTGTTGTGATATGAGGCTTGAAATTTGGGCACACCCCATGGAGTGGAGCCACTGTATGTGAGTGTATGGATATCTTAGCCCTTGCCAAGTCACAAGTTCCTGCTAGTACTGGCTTGCAGGTTGTTGGTACTAGATACACAATTTTTTGTTGTTATAATGTTTCTTTTATAGGTACATCTTGCAGTGTTTTTTTTATTGGGTGGTTTTAGTGTATCATTGTTGCCTCTTGCTGTCAAAATTGTTGGTACTAAATTTTTGTTATTATAATGTTTCTTTTATAGGTATAGCTTGCAGTGTTTTTTTTATTGGGTGGTTTTAGTGTATCATCGTTGACTCTTGCTGTCAAAACTGTATCATGTATTTTCATCATACTCTATGGCCTTTAAGTTATCCATCCCTCCTTTCCATATTCATATCTTTATTTTATTATTTTTAACATCTTTCCCATTTTTTTCATCAATGCCAAGCCATCACAACTTATTACATATCGATATAACATTCTAGTGATTATTGGGTTACCCTTGTACAAGACGAGCATTCTTGCTTGCTATGTGGCATTGTGTGGGTTTTGTTTTGAGATGTGTGGCTTGCGCTGCTGTTTTCCATAATATTGTATTGTCTTGACAAGTCTATGTGAGATGGCCTGTCAACGTGCCTTTATTTCTCATCTTGCAGGTCCAAGCTAGGCATTGAGTCCATTTTTTCTTCCTTTATACCAAAAGTGCCATTGCCAATGAAGGTAGGTGTTACTGAGAATTTTAGGTGCAATTTCTTTAAATTTTTGAAGTTTTTTCCTTGAAATTTGAACTCTTGAGCATGCATTTCATCGTTTCCCCAGCTCTGTCTGGCAGAGCAGACAAAAAATGTAATGGCAGACATGTTTTCTCAAGTGAAGCTTGGCCATATAGAACTACCACCTTTACGGACTCTATAAGAGGATTGCCTTTTTTTTGGTTGCAATTAAAGTTTCATTTTGTTCATTAAGCAATACAAACTCTTATCAAATTGCAAGGTGTAATTCCAATCTAAGTAAGATCAATAACTCCACTACTACTAGGACTAGATCAGATACTAAGACTTGATCAGATCAAGGTATTTGTATATGAGAGCTCCACCTCCTGCATACATCCAAACAAACAATAAATTTGTCTTTAGCCAATGTAATCTCTGAACAATGGATGTTTTCATAATTCTTGGACTTATAAACTAAACCATAAAAAACAATAACCCAACAATTTATAGCCTTAAACCCTGTAAGATTTAGGATTGCAGACACCGTTTTCATTGTTGAACAAATAAGAGAATCTAAAATGAGGGCTGCAGAAAGGGTCGAAGCTACTAACCTGATTGTAGAATCTACAACTGTTGTTGCTCTATACATCCATTTTCATTGTTGAACATTTGGCAGAATTAAATTGGGTGTGAAAATAAATATACCTGTAGCCTAAAGGCATTGTTTGGTAAGTATTTTTATGATTTGGACTGAATGTGTTTGCCCGTAAACCCTGTTGTGATTTTTCTTAAAGGAATTAGCTCATAATCTCTATTATGGTTGTATATTGGCTTGAAGATGTAAGATCTGGTATAGTTTTCCGAGCTCTGCTATGAATTGGATAATAATTTCTATTATGATTTGGGTCAAAGGTGTTGTCTTTAATATGGTTGTGCATTGGATCAAAGGCTTTGAATCAGAAGATTTGGTCATGTACTGGCCTGAACTTGTTCGCCTATAAGCTCGGGTCATGTATTGGCCCGACGGCATTGGCTTTATTATGGTGGTGTATTGTCCTGAATTCATTGGATTAAGCTAAAGTAATTGGATTAAGCCCCACTCACATTACCAACTAACCACACTCACAAGACATAGGTCGGTAACAGAAACAAATGTAACACTAGCTTCAATAACGATATTTCGAGCACATAGATACTCGATCGATACATATAAAATATACAGTAATTTCTCAAATTCGTG
Organism: Pinus albicaulis; assembly: GCA_034641835.2. Classification (NCBI taxonomy): domain Eukaryota; kingdom Viridiplantae; phylum Streptophyta; class Pinopsida; order Pinales; family Pinaceae; genus Pinus; species Pinus albicaulis. The sequence goes on along the minus strand of JAXQQM020072613.1, from coordinate 56,738 downwards.
TTTGAAGAATTTTTTCATATTGACGCCATCCCACAATACTAGCTACTGCACAGGTCATTATATTTACAGTAGGTTTTTAACTATTGTGATTTAAAAAAAAAAATTGTAATGTGCCGTTAGAAGATCAATGAATTAGACGTCGAAAGAGCGACGTTAATTTTTTTAATATTTTGACATTTTCGTCAGAAGACCAACACCTCTATCGTCGGAAGAGCGACATTATTATTTTTTTTAATATTTTTACCTTTTCGTTGGAAGACCGAAACCTTGATCGTCAGAAGAGCGATGTTTTTTTAAAAATATTTTTAACTTTTTCGTTGGTTAAGAGACGTTACATAAGCGTCGAATGCACGACATTCTAAACGTTGGATGATATTTCGTCGGAATTGCGACGGTTTGTAAAACGTTAGAATTAAACGTTGGAAGCCATAACGTCGGAATTGCAACGTTTTTTTGAAAACATGAAAAGTGTCGAAAGACCGACAGTTGATGATCGTCGGAAGATAGAAATTTTTGGTTTGTCGAAAGACCGATGCTTATAAAACATCGGAATAGCAACAATTTGCAAAATGTCAGAAAAAGTGTCGGTATTATGACACTTTGGCAAAGCGTCGGAATTGCGAGGTAATGGGTAACCACGTTTTTTCTAGCCTCAAACTATCGTTCTTGCGACGACTATGTGTCGGAATAGCGACAAAGTGGCTGTCGGAATTTGGGCCAAATTTTCTAGTGGCATAAGATTTCTAGAATAGACACAAGTATTGTGGTTCAACACAAAAATTTCGTTATTGAAGGATCGTATTTTCTGTGAGAAGATCATTGATCAAAAGAGGTAACAAACATAAATAAGGAGGGCTAAAATTTATGTAAATTTTTTGGTGTCATAAGACTCTTTTCAATTCAGTCACACGCAAAGAAGCCAGAAAATACATTCACACATGACACTTATTTATGAAAAAATGAAAGACAAAACAAAAAAAAAACAAAAATATAAACTTTGTACATAGCGTGAGGCACATCCCTAGATCATCATTGAAAATAATGTTTTAAATCTTGGCCATTAACAGGAAGAGAGTCAATATTCTCATCTAGAGATTGAAGACGATATGTGTGTTGGCCAAGATTTTTGTGCACAGTGATATGGATTTATGAAGGAACGAAATAAAATACAGAAATAAAAATAAACACAGAGATGCAGCAGAAGTAATAATTCATTTCATTAATATCAAATACTGAAAATTTCTTACAGATATAATGGAAAATAAACTAGCTCGCGCGATGGTAGCTTATCTCTGAGAAGATATGTGGGGGCTACATGCCTTTGAACGGTGTTACAATGAGTTCAAAGGAAATTTTTATTATTGAACAGTAAGAGAAAACCCTAAACAACCAAAACCCTAACCCAAGGAGATGTAACACCAAGATTTTATGGGCCCTGTTGGGGTTACTTGGGCAGCCAACTTCTCGAGGTCGTACCTTGGTCATATTATCTTTGTTTGACATGTATGATATCGTGTTGGAAAGGTATCTCCGAAGAATACAACTAATGATGTGATTTATATGAAATAATAGGAGGAATCATCCCTAGAAAACATCATTTGCAGCCTCAAAATGGCTCTGGAAGTTCAAGACCCCCAAAAAATGCTAAAAATAGTAAATTGTATTATAATTAAGGAAACTAAAAAACTGAAAGAGACAATGACGAAGGCCCAAGTGGAATAGGTGGGTGGCCACCAATATCCACCTGGATTAGTCCTTCCCCCTTATGGAGCAATGGTCTCCATTGCGTTGAGTGCCTCCGTGAGATGGGGGAAATTCTACTGAACTTGGCCCCTAGTGAGCCACTTGCCTTGGTGCAGGAGTTGGCCAAATTTGAAAACCTGATACAATTGGATATTATTTTGGTGAGTGATTTTAAGCTATGTGTCCATGATCTGATCAGTTACAGCTTGTTCCATGCAGTCAGGATTTAACTCTGTTGGGGTGAGTTATTCTGCAATGTCGTATGTGTCCAATAACGGTGGAAAGTATGGTCAAAGGTGATCCATGTTGAACACTAGTTGTAGGCCAAGGAATGGGGGAATCCTAAGCTCAAAAGCATTGTCTCCCACACCCTTGGCGATGGTGTATGGATGATATCAGAGTAGAAGAAGCCTGTTATGGTGCCTAGTGAGGCACTCCTTCTACAAATGTAGCCAAACTATGTCGCCCACTTGGAACTTGTGTGGCACTCGATGTTGATCATGTCGTTTCTTGTACTTAGCATTAGATTTCTCCAAGATTTTTTGGATTTGCTGGTGGATGTGCTAGATGTGTTTAATAAATATTATCGCTTTATCGGCCTCAAAAAATACATTTGAGGAGCTTGGCCCGGTCTACCCTTTTTGCAACAGCTCTTGGATCTGCCTCTTGATTTAATCATTCTCCAAAATAGAACATCGATAAATTGGCCCATTAGGCAACAACGCGCCTGGGGTCAGATCCATGGATTGCTTGACCTGACAATGTAGAGGAACCCGTGTGGGTGAGGAGAAAATTTCCTTGCATTCCCCCATGACTTTGTCCATCTACTGTTGCCGCGTAGGGGAGCCCTATTTGGATGTTTTGGCGACAATATTCTTATTTCCCTGTGGGCGAATCATAATGAAAAAAAAATTCTTGGTTTGGGAAATAATCTTACTGCATTTCTTTGTCATACTCAAAGAGATGGCAGAAGGTTGTACTACCTCTGGTATCCTATACAACTTATTTCCCAAAATAATAATAACAAAACAAGCCCTAGACTCATACGCAACATTTTACTTCCACAAGTATGGTTAGCCTAATAATACATCAGACATGTCAAGAGGAGGAACATCAGAAAGTACCTCATCTATGAAGGGTTTAATGTTGTCCAGAAGGAAGCATTATTGGCTGACGTGGAGATCTCTTCCTTGGTGAAGCCACCTGATGGTATATGACTATGGGTGGTAGGTCAAGCTGCTTCACAACCTCTACTGAAATGAGGTTATTTTGGCTTTCGCTATCTACAAGGAATTGGAGTAGATAACCCTTCACCCACATCTAGGAATGGAAGAGCCACTCCCCCTCCTCTAAATCCTCGGGCTCCTCCCACTGGAGCTTGGTGGTGGCAATGATGGAACTGGGTTTTGCATCAATGATCTTCTTCCATTTTTCATTTTCCTTCTCTGGTTCTAACTCATAATTAGAACATGCATCTGCTTCAGATGCCTTTATTTCGGCCACCAATGACAGTTTGACTCAACACTTGCTTGCATTATGAGTGGATCTGTTATGAAATTCACACCACTTCCCTGTGTACTTATTTGGCTTTGTGATGTTGTTCTAAGTTGCCCTGCTTTGGCTTTTCCCCATGCTCTGTGGTTCAGTGGTTCCTTTCCCTGGCTTCGAATTTGTAGTTCCAAAGTCTTGCTTCTTCTTCTTAAATTTCTACTTGATCTTTGTGGCATATCAATATGTCATGCCAAGCGAGGTAATTTCAAGGAACTCCATTTCTTCCTGAATGTATATTTTCAAACAACTACAGTACTTGAGCCCCAATTTTATTTTGAATATTTAATACCCAACTTTGTGCATAGGGTATGTAACAAATTCATTAGCTCATGCACATCTTAATCTCTTTGTTTTCGTAGTGTGGTCAATTGGATGTACTTGTCCTCATAAATTCCCACAGGGTAATATTATTCCTTGATGACATCTCAAAATGGATTCCAAATGGGTTTGGCCAAGAACAGAGAGTGTTCTCTCTCTTCCTTTTTCTCAAAGTAGGTTTCTCATCAATCTTTGACATGGGGGGTGACTTTGAGGAGTGAAAAAGTAATATTTTCTCGGTCGGAGAAATCAGGGATCGAGAAATTCCCTTCCAAAAATTTCAACCATCTATCTACGATATCTACATCTATTTGGCCTTCAAATACAGGAATTTCGAATTTGAATTGTACCTTGAAAGGAGTTGTGCCTCTAGAGTGGTTGCTTGATGAATATGCATCGTCAGTGGGTAGTCGTTGAAGGATCTAGGAAAAGTTATCCATCATCACATTCCTTTGTTTCTCAAGGGCCTCAGTGAGCAATATTTTGATAGAATTGCATGCTCCCTCATCTTTCTTTTCTTCCACCAGGGGAGTTCACTGGGGTTAGCAAGGCTGATATTGCAAAGGTTCAACCAGATCAAGCCCTAACTCCCTATACCCCCATCTCGTTGGGGACATGAAAATAAAGATCGAGAAAGAGAACACTTCTCTTATACCACTAATATGGATTTATGCAATAATGTAATAAAATAAATAAATAAACATAACATATATATGAATTATAAGTAACACATCATTTCATAAATATCAAATACTGAAAATTGCTTATAGAGAGAATGGAAAATAAACTAGCTTGGGCGATGGTAGCTTATATCTAAGAAGAGATGTGGCAGCTACATGCCTCTAAAATATGTTGCAATGAGACTCAAGGGCCTTTCTATTATTTAACAATAAGAGAAAACCCTAAAAAACCAAAACCCTAACCTGAGGAGATGTAACACCAAGAGTTGATGGGCCCCGTTGGGGTTAGTTGGGCAACCAACTTTCCAAGGTTGTAACTTGGTCACATTATATTCATTTCACATGTATGATATCTCTTTGGAAATAACTCTTCGAGGAATATAGCTGCTGACACAATTTCTGGGAAATCACCAAAGGAATCATGCCCAAAAAATGTCGTTTGGGGCCTCAAAACGGCTTCAGAAGTTCAGGACCTAAAAGACTGCTAAAAATAGTAAATTGTGCTATAATTAAGGAAACTGAAAATTAAAAGAGACAATGGCGAGAGCCCAAGTGGAATAGGTGGGTGGCCACCAATATCCACCTATATCACATAGTGTATGATATGACCCACACATATTGGAACTTAGTTTGTTTTCCTTTGTCCTCATGGGCTTTGTCCAAATTCAAGAAGAGGTCACCCACAATAAATTCATTTTTCCCTACATACTTCTTGTCGAAGCACCAAGTTATATGACTCTAATGAAGAGAGAATTTTTCTTTTGCTTCCTGTCTTTCTTCCTACAACTTGCAAAGGGTGTTTATCCTACTATAAACTAATAAGCAAAGATTTCCCTGGGATTCTTGTGAAAGTTGAAGGGCAGTAAAGTAGATGTTCGGGGGTAGGATGGGCTATTTTCTGTACACCAGGAATTAAGGAGAAGTGTTCAGAGAAGGTTTTGGTGTGAATTGGTCAGCCCATAAGGCATTTTCCAAAGCAGAGTGCCAACTCGTCTGTTTAGATAAAATGGTCTTCATGATAATGTGAATAAGGTTCTTATTATTGGACTCAGCTAGATCATTTCCTTGCGGATAGTAATTTGCAGAATGTTTCAATATAATGCAATTTTCCAATGCAAAATAATATAATCTCAATGATGAGAGGTACTTTTCATTTTAAAAAATAAGTGAATTAGGAACACCAAATATGGAAATGATATTTCGTTTGACGAAGTTGATGACTTCCTAATCATTCACTTGCTTCAACATAAATGATTTTTTCCACCGCATAAAGTAGTTTTTGGAACTAAGGATATAGCAGCGTTGCTTCAATGAATGTAGATAAATTTTACCAATGGCATACATGCCCCATTTTTGAAACGGTTCTTTGACAATGATAGGCTGCAACGATGCGACTAAATTCTTTTGTTGGCCGATGCACTTCTGACATACCAGTTACTTGTGGACATTTGCATGAGAATCCTTTAATTATTTCGGCCGATAAAAATTATCCCACATAACTTTGTACATCATTGTGTCACCAATGAAGTGTTCTCCTATTGGTCCATCATGGATATCATGCAAGAATTTCTCTAAATCATGTGCTTCCAGGAATTTGAGAAATACTACATTATGGTGCTTTTTGAAGAGAACCCCATGCACTAATTGGTAAGATAATGATTTTAATCAGACTTCCCTCTTATATCATGTGGATAAGTGAGAGGGAAAATTTCCATGATTGAAATACTAGTGCACATCCATGTACCAAGAGTTTGTGATGGTAGTGGGGCTAGCTCACTCACCATTGTACATTTCGATTTCTTGCTCCCACCTAGATAGATCATCTTTTGTTGCATCCACGGCTCCTGCTCCTAACCAAAAAATACCATGGCCCTTGGTAGTGTGAACTGGTTTTAATTTTAATTCATACTCTTGTAGACCAGTCATCTAGTTCGATCTTCTCTCCCCCAATTCTTGCTAGAAAAACAATGATATGACCGTTGGGTGTGGAAAAAATATAATATAATGCTTCTTCAAGAGATAGGGTTGAAAGTGATTTAACTCCTTATAGACTACGTAAATCTTCTTATCAATGGAAAGATAGTTCAACTAAAGTCCTTTTACGATGGAAATCATAAAATAAATTAGTCTCTCATTGTGTTGATCATCTTACTACGTTATGGTGAGAGAAGCATCATAAGAGAAGGTAGAAAGAAGAAAATCTAGATTGAAGTTTTTGTTGTATAATGTTGGTGCTTCTATGATTGCTTGCTTGATATGAAAAAAATCATCTTTTTCCATTTTATCCCAGTTGTATATTGCATCCTTCTTTACAATCTCCTGCATAGGTTTTAAAATATAAGCATAATCAGAGATGAAATTGCAGAAAAAGTTGATCTTTCCCAAGAAGGACTCCACAGATTTCTTATTAACTCGGAAGGGAATATTTGTAATAGCCTTGAAAATTTCAGGGTTCACTTTAATTCCACTTTTCTTGATGATATGGCCCAAGAGGTTTCCCTTGGATAGTGCAAATATACTCTTCTTGGTATTAAGTGATACCCCTCATTTCTGACATCGCTAAAAGATTTTCTTCTAGTGGCGTAAGTGGTCAGATATATTATTTCAAAACACCATTACATTGTTAAGATATACCACTATGATTTTTTCAATCAGTCTATGAAATGTGATTTCCATTGCATGTTGAAATGTCTCACCGACATTAACTAGCCCAAATGGCATTCTTCTGAATGCGAACATGCCCCATTTTGTTCGAAAGGTGGTTTTTAGTATGTTAGGATTTGAGACCAGAACCTAGTTGTATCCATAATATCCATCAAGAAAAGAGAATATTTCTAACCTCGATATTGTCTATAATATATGTTCAATAGACGACACAGGGTAGTTATCTCTGTCCAAGGCACGGTTAAGATTTTGGAAATCTACTGAAAAGCGTATTTCCCCATACATTTTGCTCACTGGGACCAGATTAGATACCCATGTTGGATGCCACACTTTATAAATTATCCGAGCATCTAGCAGTTTCTGTAAATCCTTCTGAATCAGGGGCTCAAGTGTCGGATGCACCTTCCACAACTTCTTCTTAAAAGGCTTGGCCCCTTTCTTAATCTAAATCACATGTTGGATTGTTCAAATTTTGTAGGAATCGAGCTCATAATGTGTCCACGTGAAAACATCTTGGTACTACTTGAATAAGTGGATAAAATATTTTTTCTCGTGTGGTGTGTAACAAGTACCAAGATTCACAAACTTCAGATCTTTCTTTGTTCCAAGATTAATCATTTGAAGTGACAACGTAGAACTTTTGGTTTTAGCATTAACTATCCCTCTAAAGTGATTCTACAAGTCATACATATTTTCTTGTGATACCACACCTTTTGGCATGGGCTTCTCCTTATTCACCCGAGTTGCATCTTACGATATTTTTTCATGCTCGTCTTCATCAATATTTGCATCTTTGAATACATCAACGTTCGCCATAAAATGCATTCTCCGATGGTCATTATTAAAAACGTGTAAATTAGTGATATTATCAAGGATGGATGGTTTATAAATAATTTCAACATAAAAACCATCCCTAAGTGGTGAGAACCTAGCAACAGTATTTTCTAATGCATATGCAGTCTCGTTGCGCATTCGAGGAACATATATAATATTAAAAGCTTCCAAATGAGAAATTAAGCACCATACCTCTTGTTGATAACTTTTCAAATGAGGTGACACATAGTGTATAATATTGCTACCTTCCGTACGACGATTTCTAAGTCACTTATTACTTGAAGGACTACAACATTGAGGTCAATGGCCTTTTTTAAGCCCAGAATGAGTGCTTCGTATTCAACGATGTTATTAGTGCACTCTAATTCCAAGCATCTCGAGATCAGGTTTTTTCACTGTCGTGGGTATACTAAAACACAATCATCTATAGATCCCCCCTATGCCTTTGAACCATCAAATTACAAAATCCAAACATCATATGTATAAGAGCCACACCCTACACTAGTATTAGTACTACTACTATCTACTGTACAAATTTCATTCGTGCCAATTGGAATATCAAGGAGATCCAACTGTGTGTCTGGTGGGATTGGGGAAGGCTGAGCAAGGTATCTCCTTGTGTCAATCTCCAAGAAGAAATTTCCAAAGATTAGATATGCGAAAGTAACTGCCTCATTCTTCCATCAAAAGGTGTAACATTGTGTTTCATGTAAGGCTCTGAGCTCACCCATAATTGATTGTTTCTTCACTTGTATGGAAGCCATAAATGTGACCATTTGGTAGAAAAATCCCGATGTAATTCATTAGACCATTCTCTACTTAATAATACACCATATTCTTCTGGAATGTCCACAATTACTATATTTATGCACTTGTGAAATCATTGATCGAATGATAGGCGAATAAGCACATTTCTAAGTTCACCAATAGCATGGAAAAGGCTCCTATCCAGCTGAATGATATGTGCATATTCATTATCCCATTCTTCATTGATTTTATTGGCCATAGATACTGGTATTATGTTTACATATGCACAAGAATAAGCTAAGCAATTGTGCACATTATAATTAAAAATTTTAAACGTTAATAAAAATGGAGGGAAGAGTGTGTTAGCATCTAATGTTAATGCATTAAACACAGATTCTAAGGAACCAAAAAACATACTAGATCCCTTCTACAAAGAACCATTTTCATCTAAGGCAAACTATTAAAGAGCATGGAAAAGCAGTTCTCGTTGACTCACGATCCTTGTAAGTTCGAAGAGTGAAATGTTTGCAAAATTTTTCTTCACATATTTGACTATGTTATAATCAAGTGCGACAGGGATTTCCGAATGGTCTAGAGGAGTAAAATTATATAATATTTCTAGAGTAATTGACTTGATTTTAGCATTGGCAGAAGTATTCTTCGCTTTTGAATTGTTTCCTAACTTTCCCCGAGTGTTCTGAGATGAGTTAACAAGAGGTGTGAGATTTCTTAACAATTTCTCTTTCAATTTCTACCTTGTCAACTCTTGTTCAGATACCAGACCTTGGCTTCTCAACTTATACTTAATTTTATTCTTTTGAGCCGAGTCCTCACTTTGTGGCGGTTCTTCAACACTTTTTTTTTCGTCTATTTATACATAACTTAATGTATTTACTGCATGCCCAAAACTTGTAGTTTATTCATCAACAACAGTTTCTTCCTTATTTTTCTCTATTTTAGTATGCTCATCCGAAAGTATTATATCAATGATGTGCGCATATAGAGAATTCATGTTGTGATTCCACTGTGGGCATGTCTTTTATGAATGATACACTTGATGAAACGATCAATATTGGTCCATTCCCATACTTTCAACGTTTAGCATAATGTTCTAAATTTTCTCAAACCTGGTCAATTGATTGTTTCTGCTACCACCAAAGTTGGAAGCCCTTCTCGAAAATTGTATTTCAGGAGTCTTTTTGTTTACGGTGGTCTCGCTTGACCTCTGTTTGAACTATACCAACTCATTGGATAGATACTTGATCATCTGGTCCAAGCTTTTAGGATTTGCAACTTCTTTTCCTTTTCCTTAATTATGGAGGCCCGAGACATTTTCCCCATGTATTTGGAGTCTTTTCAAGGTTCATTTTCAACAATGACTTTGATTTTGTTCAAGTCCTTTTAAAATGTTATGGCCTCTTCATACTTTTCTGCTAAAGTCTCTTTCGCAGTTCTCTTCACAAATGCACAATGCTTGCTGGTAAGGTATAAGTGTAATAATAAATGGTGATGGAGTCATGAGGTTTCATATTCAAAGGAAATTTATTAAATATGTGGTTAAACCTCTGATTAAAATATTTAACTTTCTCTTTCTGCTCCATCTTCAAATTTACTGGCTCTTTCAATAACATGGTCTGGGTTTTATCATCATTAAATTTTTCAAGAAACAAATTTTTAAATCCCCTAAAATTATGGATTGAGTTCGGAATAAGACTGTGGTACCATACAACTACTCTTCCATCTAAGGTACAAGGGAAACATCTACATGCAACATCATCATAACGTACCTCAAGCATTTTCATATGTAGGTAGAAGTTGTCCAAGTGGTCCTCCCCTTTCAATTCTTTGTCACGGTCATACTTCATTAAAAATTTATCTAGATGCATTGGTATCTTGTGTAATGTACCTAGTATAGCGAGTGGGCCCCGATACATCCAATCTAGATCTTTTTCCATCATGTATTCATCTCTAAAATCCTCCTCTTCTTTAGAATCTAAGGCATATTCCTCTTCCTCTTCCTCTTCGTGACCTCCTAACCCATGGAATGTGTCGTGTCAAAGTACAATTTTCTCTCCATCACCTCCATTGAAATATGGAGGTTGATTAGGTTTATCTGCAGTCCCTTCTAACTCTTGAAGGGTAGAAATAACTAAATCTTTGACTGTCAAAACCACTATCCCAGTAGGAGTGGTTGTGTTCTTGTTTGGAAAATATGGAAGATTATGTACTCCAAGGATCAAACCAATGGCCTTTGCAAAAAAACAAGTTTTAGGTTGGATGGCCTAGATATTCTTGTAATATATTTCACAAGTTTCTCCAAAACCAGGCTGAGAAGATCCTTTAACTTCAAGAATGTGAGTAGAGGAGGTGCTTGGAATATTGTTTCCTTGACCATAATAAGTGTGATGAGGGTGGGTGGTGTTTTCAGCCATAAAAATCTAGAATCCTTTCTTCTAGCGCCATAAATGTTGACAGTGTTGGACCTGCCAACATTCAAGGGTTCTCTTTGATATGTGGTTCCAATTATACATCACATTTTTTAGGATAGGAGCCCCATCTAGAATACGACCTGATTATTGTTTTATTAAAGGTTTTCCTTGGATCTAACTCTTAGAAATAGAGAAGTGTGCATCTATGCCTTTGAAAATAAGCTAAGTGTGCCTGGTGAGTTTTAATTTTTAGGTGTGTCAAGGTTCTTCTACTGCGAAGGGGAAGAAAATTGAGCCCCTAAGAGAGATGTAATATTACCACCCTAGGAGAGCCACACACAAACAACAAGGATCCTTCTAACTTCCAGGGGAACAATCCATAAATATGTGATGTTAATTGCAATCAACAAAAAAAAAAAATGTTTGTCTAACATCTAGCAAAATATTCCACAAAGATGTGACAGTCATAGCAACTATTACAGTACATTCTCAATACGATAAGCACTATAATAACTGAAATAGTTCAACTACTTTAGCACAGGTAAAAACAAAAATCAATTACAAACATTCACGAAATAGTCTTAAAAATATTCATAATCTATTCATGAAGAACGTGCTCTCCATCAGGCTTAAGATATAAGTAAAATTCCCAAGACACATATATAAAACGCACACCACTATTTCCAATAGTGGAGTGTTGGAGCCATTCCTTGCTCCCATGAATAACTAGCTTGTCTCTCTAATGCCTTGCAAGAGGAGCCAAGGTGAAAATTACTTTTCTCATACAATCAGGGTAGATATATAACCAATAGGGGGGTGATGCTTCACCTTCCTTGTGACTCTTTGACTGCCCTCGTGATTGTTCGACTTCCTATTAATTTTCGACTTTACATGGCTCTTTAAATTTTGCACATGTCCTTTCGACTTCCACTTTCCAATACATTTTTGAATACAAAATTACATGATCCATACAAATTATGTGGCATATGGTGACTCATGACTTGACGTGACATAACATTTAAATGACATGGACTGCATGATAACATGACAATGTCAAGTCATTATTTTTTATTCTTTCTATGTGTCTTCTTGATAAATATCTTCTTTCCACCTCCATATGGCTTAAAGATAAGAATTATTCAATGATATCAAGTCTTAAGTTGCGGTCGCAAATGGGTGTCCCTTTTCTTTCTCTTGATTGATTAACTTTCACATTCAACTACAAAGGTGTCTTCTAGCATGCTCTCCATCTCCTTATTCATCATCCTATCATGGTATGATAGAGTACTTGCATCTACAATTTACTCATGACAAGATGGCATCAGTCTCATAAAATCCATAGTCTAAGATGTTGCTTGATGATCCACTGGCTGACCCGGAAAGAGGCAATAGGCTGAGGGAGAGGCTTAGTGAATGTGCAATTATGTAGATTAGGCAGTCAAGGTTTGAGCTTAAGCCTTGAGACTATGTAATGCGCAATTTTTTCTTGGACTGAGAAAAAATATTGCACAGATGAGGAGTTCATGGAGCCAGATTGAGGGCTTGAGTACTGATTTTTCCCACTATGTAGATTTTGAAGGAAGAGGAGGCCATGTTATTGTGTAATTTTTTCATTTCAAGAGCCTAGGGTTAATAATTGAGCCTTGTGTGTATGAAATTCATAGTACTAACTAGGTAGGAGAGATAAATTGTCCAAATTTTGGGGTCAGAGGTCAGGATTGAGCACTACTATTTCACTGCTAGGTCCCTATAATACTAGCATATCCCTTTATTGTTATTGTTAGTGTATCTCCCTTATTTTTATTTGTGTGCCCATGTAGTCTGCATATTTTTATCATTGTGCCCCATAGAAGCCTACTATTGTTATTGTTGTGCCCTTACATTGTTATTGTTGTGTTGAGTAGGATTATATTGTGACCCCTTTGACTCCTATATATAGAAATGAGGTTTTTTCATTTTTATCATCCAAAAATTGTTCATTTATGTAATTTAAGGGAGGTTTCCCCCTTGAAGAGGCTCATTTATAAGTTGTTGTTCTATATTTTATTTTATTTTGTGAGTTGGTTTCATACCATTTCGTATTAGGTATTTCGATTCTAGGGTTTCCTTGCTCCAAACAGGTCATCTTGGAATTTTCACTATAACTTTTTCCTACGAAATTTTAGAAGTTGAAACACAAAAACCCCATTTGAGCCACAATATTGAGGAACTTCGTGTAAAAATTTCAGATCTTGGTTCCCTATATTTTTGAAGATAGGCACCATAATTTCATCTCAAAGATGTGACCTTGGGGAAATTGTCATAACTTTGTCTCTGAGAATCAGATTGTAATTCTCTAAAAAATTTCCAAAATTGCATGGACTATAGTTTTTGGTGTATCAATTTCAGAGCCGAAGGTCAAATAAATGATACGTGGGACATCACATAAGTTCTCTCTATTGAACCAGTCCATAATTAGGTCATTGTGGGGGAGTGGGCATAAATTTTCATTGAACAATCCAAATCTGGTCTGCCATGTAGAATTAGAAAGAGGACTCATACAGCTACTGGAGGACCAAATATAGAATCTCGGGGATCCGAAATTACAGAGATACATCAGTTTCAATATCGAGATCATCAAAAGAAAGAAAAAAAATGTGTATTTATTTTTTAAAATTGCATAAGTCTTGTTAGAAAAAAGAGTTTGAAGAGATTCCAAGGGCATATTGAAACCTAGATATCAGTATTGGCTTCTAAAATCCCCCCCAAAAAGATTTCCACACCCATTAAGCCCTCAAAATGATTTACTATGACTAATGAAGAGGAATAAGTGCAACATGATATACCAAAATAATGAGACCAAGTGCAACAAATTTTGCTCTTGTAAAGAGTAACAAAAATGAAATGGAAGCTAAGATGGATGGTTTGAAGAAAGACATGGATGGGTTGAAGAAATGAGTGGAAGCTAAGATGCATGGTTTGAAGAATGGAATGAAAGCTAAGATGGATGGCATGAAAGCTAAGATCGATGGTATAGAAGAAAAACTAAAAGACAACATGGAATACATGAAGAATGCTCTAAAAGAATACATGAAAAGTTTGAAGGAAGGTTTGAAAAAGCTACTACAAGAAATTATTGCTAATGGCGAAATGGTAGTGCATGCAACTCATTATGAGAACAAAATAAATTTTAATCATGATTTCATAGACAATAATGTTGTAATTAAGACCCACCATATTCCAAAGATTGATATGAGGAAGTTTGATGGAAATGATCTGGTAACATGGATATTAAAAATGGAGCAATATTTTGATCTCCATGATGTGAAAAACACACAAAAGGTACGCATTGAAACTTTATAGTTAGAAAAAAATACATTTGTATGGTATCAATGGCTTTGCTCTCATAAAATGATTGTCACTTGGCCAATTTTTACGAAGGAGATGATGACACATTATGAGGATAAAAAAAACAACACCTTCTCTAGCCAATTGATAAATCTCAAACAAAAGGGTTCAATGGTGGAGCATATTGAGGAGTTCAAAAATTTGAATATAAGGGTAACGAATATTCCAGAGGAACAGAAGATTGATGTTGTCCTAGGGACTTTAAAGGATAACATCCACCATGAGGTTCACCTTTGAACCTGATTCATTGGAGAAGGCATTCAGGTTGGAAAGAAAAATTGAAAGAAAAATTATGGCGACAAGGAAGCCTACCATTCACAACTATAACGATGGAAGTGTTGCTACTAATAGAATTCCACAACCTACAAGGTTGACACCACAACAATTGGAGGAAAAAAGAGCAAAAGGGCTTTGCTACAGTTGTGATAGAAAATACACTAAAGGTCATAAGTGTGCTGAGAATAAATTATTTTACATATATTGTGAAGATGAGGAAGAAAAGGAATAGGAAACTTCAAAAGAAGAGGATATACACTAGGAACCAGCCCTAGAGGAAGAAAAATTCAATCCAACCATATCTTATAATGCATTGGAATGAATTACCACTCCTTAAACTCTCAAGATATAAGGAAATATCAAGAAGAAAAATATAATAGTGTTGATTGATTTGGGTAGTACCCATAATTTTATTCATTTTAAGGTAGCCAAGGAATTGAATTTCTTCATATACCAATCATTAGTGTGTCAAGTGATGGTTGCAAATGGAGGAACTATAAATTTCTCTGGAAAGTGCCATAATATAAAACTAACCATGGGGGAATATGTATTGAATAGTCCAATTCTATCCATCCCAATGGGTGGTGCTAATGTTTTACTAGGAGTACAATGGTTACAATATTTAGGGACGGTCACTTTTAATTTTCAATATTTTTTCTTGAATTATTTTTCGGAAGTAAAGGAAGTTGAATTACGGGGTATCGCATGGAAGTCGGGAAAGATAATTAGCTCTAATGTCATGACAAATATTTTGAAGAAAGAAAAACGATACGTAATTTCACAAGTATGCTCACTACAAGTTCAAACATCAAAATCATATATTTCTCCATATCTACAAAAAGTCTTAGACAATCATTGCAAGGTATTTGTGAATCCCAAAGGACTTCCGCCTATTCGTGATCATGATCATGTTATTCATTTGATTCCAGGAAGTGTTCCTCCAAACATCAGGCCTTATAGATATCCTTATGCTCAAAAGAAAGAGATTGAACGTATGGTTGTAGAAATGCTAGAGGCTAGTATAATTCAACCTAGTCAAAGTTCCTTCTCTGCTCTAGTAGTATTGGTGCATAAGAAGGATGGATCATGGCATATGTGTCCAGATTATAGGGAGCTCAGCAAGCTCACTATTAAATATAAATTTCCCATCCCCATTATTGATGAATTATTGGATGAATTACATGGAGAAATTTACTTCACCAAGATGGATCTTTGTTATGGATATCATCAAATTAGAGTGAAGACTAAAGACATTATGAAAACAACATGCAGAACTCATGAGGGTCATTATGAATTTTTGGTCATGCCTTTTGGCCTTTCTATTGGACCTTCCATATTTCAAGGTTTGATGAATTCAATTTTTAAACCCTTAGAAAATTTGTGTTAGTATTTTTTGATGATATACTAATCTACATCAAGTCTTGGAAGGATCATGTTCAACATGTTGACATGGTGCTCAAGTTATTGGAGGAGAAACAATTATATGAAAAAACCTCCAAATGTTTCTTTGGAGTACAGGAGTTGGAATATTTGGGTCATATTGTCTCTCATGAGGGTGTTAAGGTAGACCCTAACAAAATTTAATCCATTAAGGAATGTAAAATCCCTACAACCATAAAGCATCTTCGAAGATTTCTGGCGTTAACAAGGTATAATCACAAGTTTGTTAAGAATTATGGGAGAATATCGGCACCTTTAACACCACTACTAAAGAAAGATGCATTTTCTTGGACTCTAAGAGCAACTAAGGCCTTTGAACATATTAAGGAGGCAATGTTCCAATCACCGGTCTTAGCTATTAGGGATAATTTTAAGGATGGAAAATTATCTTGAAGTTTGAAAAATTGGTGAATCTCACTAGTCCCTAATATGAAAACTATAAAATTTTTGTTGATGTATTTGTAAAATTATTCAAATTTATAACGATATTATATATATTTTCTATATAATGTTGGCGTTTTTTAACGTAAAATAATTTTATATTGTAAAATTTGGGCAAATCACTTTTATAAAAAAATGGAAATTGGCGAATCTTTCTTTTGGAAAATCCATGGAAAATTAGCCCATCTGCGAATATTAGCCCCTAAAATTTTCCATGGGCCTATGCCAATCATCACAAAAACATTTATGTGGAATGTGATGCCTTAGGAAATGGATTTTTTGTGGTTTTAATACAAGAATGAAGATCCATTTCTTTTCAAAGTTGTCCAATCAAAGGAAAGTATTTACTACAACTTATTTATGAGAAGGAAATGTTGGCAATACTACATGCACTAAAGCAATGGAAACCTTACCTAATGGGAAGGCACTTCAATGTAAAAACAAATCATGATAGTGTTAAATACTTTTTGGAACAAATATTATCTACAAAAAAGTGAAGCAAAATGTAGTTGCAGATGCACTCTCAAGAAAGGATGAGGATGTGAAAGAATTTATTTGTGCCATTTCTATTATCCAACTTGAGTGTATAACCAAAGAAATGGATGAATGGAATAATGACGAAGAGGTGTGTAAACTAATTCAAAAGTTTCA
The DNA here is from genome assembly GCA_034641835.2 of Pinus albicaulis. Classification (NCBI taxonomy): domain Eukaryota; kingdom Viridiplantae; phylum Streptophyta; class Pinopsida; order Pinales; family Pinaceae; genus Pinus; species Pinus albicaulis. The sequence continues at coordinate 39,577 of JAXQQM020072613.1, read as the reverse complement.
GCAAGATCCTAGTACATCTGAAACATTTAGGTGGAAAAATGATTGATTATGGTACAAAGATCACTTATATCTTTGTAAGAATTCCCAACTCAAACAAAATATTCTTTTGGAATTGCACAACCTATCCCTTAGGAGGGCACTCGGGATTTTTAAAAAATTACCACGAGGTCAAGAAGGAATTTTCTTGGGATGGCCTTAAAAATGATATTCAAAATTTTGTGGTTGAATGTTTGGTTTGCTAATAAAATAAAGTTGAGACAATTAAGACCTCAGGTCTATTTCAACCTTAATCCATTCCAAGGCAATGTTGGGAGGAGGTTTCCTTGGATTTTATCACTGGTTTACCAAAGTCTGAAGGAAATACTGTCATCGTGGTGGTAGTTGATAATCTTACCAAGTATGCACACTTTTGTGCCTTATCTCATCCATTTAAAGCCAGTAGAGTTGCTACTACATTTATGAAAACAATTCAAAAGCTACATGGAAACCCAAAGATTATTGTAAGCGATATAGATCCCATTTTTACAGGAAAATTTTGGATGGAATTATTTTCTTATTTGGGTACTCAATTAGCTCATAGCTCATCATATCATCCTCAATTTGTTGGAAAACTGAGATAGTGAAGAAATGTTTGGAAGGATATCTTCGTTTCTTTTTATTTGATATAAAAACATAATGGTTCAAGTGGTTACCTCTGGATGAATGGTGGTATAACACTTCCTTCCATACTACAGCAAAAATGACCCCATTTATGGCACTTTATGGATATCGTCCACCCTCCATCACATCATCTTTAAGAGAAAATTCGAAGGTTCAAGCAGTGGAAGATTACTGTAATGTCCCCTAATGATAATAAAAAATAATAAATAATAAATAATATAATATAATATAATTAAGTAACAACCCCAAAATTTAACATGCAACTAGTTATATCAAATATGCAATTAATAATCAACACAAAACTATTCAACTAATTAGCAAAGAATTTTAAGAAAAACCCGAGCAGAGATGATTTACCTGTAGCGACGATATTCCTTACTTGTGATTTCAGAGTTAAACGCTATTTGAATCCTTCTAACTGCAACAAAGTTTTTGGGACAACTCTCCACCCAACCGTAGGTTCAGCTACACATAATATTTCCACAACTAGCCACCCTTGAGCCCTCAATTAACGTACTATTTCCAGGGAATCATTTTCCTCACAATACCTTTCTCCCAACATAATTGATGAAGGAATGATGAATGCATATTTATCAATGTCTATTAAATAGACCAAACAATGGAAAGGGAACTGCATGCACACATTCACTGTGTCAACATGAAAAATTTATTTCTTTATTTTAATTTTTACTTAATTTAATGTTTCTCTTAATTTAAATATTTCTTATTTTATTCCTTTTTACTTTTTGTTAACTTTAATTATTTTTATAGTTTTCTTAGTTTAACTCTTTCTTAATTTATTCCTATTTACTTTTGTTAATTTCACTTATTTATTTACTATTTAGAACTCCAGTTTATTGTTTACTATTATTGTTATTTTATTTATGATTTATTATGTATTTAATATTATTGAATCATTATTTATTTACTATTTATTTAATTATATTATATTATATTTTTTATTATTATTAGGGGACATTATATACTCCCCCTCTTTAAGGAACTTCGTCCCGAAGTTAAGTTGAATAATTTAGCATTTTATTTATTTATTTATTTATTACTTCATGTTTTCCCTACACCCTCCACTGAACTAGTATAACCAATAGGCATCGAAAGTTTCCACAACACCCAAGAAATATCAAGTAATCTCTTTCCTTTTTCCCACTTTCGAAACCAGGCATAAGCCTCATCAGTCTATACCACAGCCCAAGGCTGGCCCCAAGGCTTGCACCTGGCACATACCTCATCTGCCCCAAGGCAGACATCCGGTCCCAGTACTAAATGACTTCGTGCATCTCGCAAGGCTGGCCCACTCCCTCCACACTCACTAAGGTGCATAGTCCCATGCATAAAATTCCTTACACCCCTTCCAGAATTTGACATCCCAATCCAATACAGGCAGTTGGCCTACAATATTAGGCCCTTGGCCTCCTCAATATGGTCCCACATCCCTTCAATAGCTATACAAGACAAAGGAACCACTGTCATATTTAGTGTTGATTGAGTTTGTCCCCAACCCATATGGTGTTACATATTCTCCCTCATAGGTTGGGCTCCCACGAGATCATCAAATATAGCAGCCCTCTTGGCCCATTTGTGGATTTCATACCAATCACCACATCTCAACTATATCCAATGCAATAGTTATAATCATAACATCATAGAAAATAATTCACATGACAACTCTTGCATTTCATCGAGATAATATAACATCATTGTTAATAACCACATTCTAAATAGTAAAGAATTTCATGGTCACACATGTCACGAAATTTGCATGCAATTACCATTTGTTTCATCACATGAAATATCATTATTTAAGTCATAACATCAACATATTTTCATCAAATATATATTATGACATCACATAATAAATGAACCATATATCAATATACCTCATATCATAACACCATAATCCCTATGCATATCATATCCATCATGAACATACAACATTATTAGCGTAGAAACTAAAAAAATAAGAACCACATGTGCATCATTATCCTCATAACATCAGATCATTAAACATATTCAATATTAGAATCATCTCAATACTTATTACATCTAGATCAATAATACATTATAATAATTCTTATCACGATTCATCAGAAAAATCAAATTCATTTTCTTATTTAAACAATAAATACCAACTATGAAATGAGATTGTTTAACATCCCTGTATGATCTAAGCTATCTTACCACTACTATTAGTGTCGTTCTTTTCATGACGATACCAATTACTTTCCAATAATTTTTTCCCCTTCCTTTAACTAAGAAGTTGACAATTTACATAATAGGTATAGTTATTTATGTACATTGTTGAATCATCTTGAGTCCTAAATTCTAGTGATGTATTCTTATTTCCAAATTAAATTTAGTGAAATTCATCGTTAATATATTATTGGTTGTACAATTATTCTTAAATCATCAACACCAAAATTAAAATTCCATGATCACTATTTGTATTGTTATTTTTCATTCTATTATAATTCTACTCAATGAAATACAAACATTAGGCCATCATTGATTAAGTATTTTTTCATAATTAATCTCTAGTGGTTTATCCATCAACTATTAATCATCATTGTTCGCCTTCAGAAGATTGCCTTAATATGTTTCTTTCCCAATACCACTTGATCTATTTTATTATAGGTGCACCATTCCTAAGGATTATTTCCCTTCACTTTTTTTTGTCAAACACTATCCTTTTTTAACATTTGAAGCATGAAACCACTGCTACCATTATCATCCACCAAAAGGTTTTATATGCTTGGTAATTTCTTCCATTTTTCATGTATAAACTTGATAATTTTCTTCTAGAAAAAAGCCCTAGTATATTATCAATATAGTCATGAAACAATGAGTGCAAATGAGTTAAGTACATCCTATTTTAGTTGATTCTCACTTCTTTTGTCAATTTATGCATAATCCTTCTCAAGGTCTTGTTATAGAATTTTCATTGACTTTTCTTCTTACACTTCATGCCAAGATTTTTGTAATTAATCTTCATAGTCTATTTCCTTTTCCAAAGGTAGATAGTTGTTATGAGTCTTGAATATTTAACCATTAACTATTTCTTAATGTTCTCATTTCTCACCAATTATAAGTATTCTTAAATACATATATAGACAATTTAAAATTGCATATATCATCATTATGACCATTACTAATAAAATTTAGTCATCCTTCACGCTACTCAGCCCACTCATCAATATCCTTAAGAAAGTTTGTCGTTTGAAAGAGAAACTCCTTCACTTCCTCATACTATATAAATATAAACTTTTCTACTAATATCAATTTCTTAAAATTCCATGTCTACTGTCTTCATAGATTAAAAAAATTCTTCACTTTCTTGAATTTAGGAAAAAATAAAAACATATTATCAAGTCGAATTTAAATTTTCGCCACTATTGAGTGTATTTCCTCCACTATTATGGATATTTCCATGCAAATAAAACTTATGTTCCTCCAAGTGATCAATTTTATTGAGTATTATCTATGTTTAAACTATTCCCAAAAATTTTCCCTCTCATTTTAGAATAGGTTACTGCTCATTGATTTCTTACACTCATTTATGAAACTTGCAAGTTTGTCCCTTTCCTTTCATCCACAAGATAATTTTCTCAACACATATTTCTAATATGATGTGAAACTAAGAACTTTCCTTCAATTAAAGTCACCATCTTCTATCAACATCCAAGTTGCTTCTATTCTACACCCATTATATGTTGAGCATTTTTTGGGTTTACTGACCTAAATGAACATCTTGTGGTACTGGTTTTAGGAATTAGCAATAATTCATGTATATCAATCATCATGCAATGTAAATTGGAGATCCATAAATGAAATAAATTTCCTTAAAGTGAACAATGAACAACTCAGACTAGATAACTCTTAGAAAAACTAAAAAACTATCACACAAATATTAGATTGAGATTTAATCTTTCCAAAAGACATCAAAACTAATTCATAATTCTTTCAATACAAACTAATTCATAATTCTTTCAATACTTCATAATCCTAAATTAAAATTAAATATATATAGAATTTATCACTTATGAGTGAGACGAAATAATATTCCTGAAAGAAATCTCCACCAAAGAAATCCACCAAACCATTAGTTCCAAGTTTTGTAAAATAATCGAATGTCACAAGTTTTTTTCTTTTCTTTTTACACTCATTAATTGAGGCATAAAAATTTCTTAAAAAAAAAATTAAAATCCAAACATGTCAACTTATTTTTTTATGATTAATATTTATAATAAAAAAAACATACAATTATATATCCAAAAGTCAAATTTTATTGAATTAATAAAAATAAAAATAAAAATAAAAATCTAAAAATCACATTTTAATTGAATTAATAAACATAAAAATCAAAATCCAAAAAAAAAACTAAATGTTGGTTGGTTAAGAAAAAACAAATTCCACAATTGGTTATAACATGCATATTTAAAGATTCTTAATCCTAATTTGCTCTTTAATATTAAGATATAAAAAAATTAAAAAAAAATTAAAAAAAAAATTAAAAAACAATTATATTAAAGATTTTAAAAATTAGTGAAACACAACAATTCTATTAAATAAATTACAATGTCAACGTAAACTTAAGTTCTGCACATTAATAGTATAATATGTATGGTGAGGTTTTAAATTTCTATTCCCGATTGTATCAAACATCTATGCCCAGATTTACTTTTGTAAATATAAAATCGAGTTGTTGGCTGGGATTTACAGTAATTAAAAAAAAACAATGAAGTCATTCTAAGGGATGATATATGCACATTGAAAATTTACCAATTTTTATAGTATTCTCAAGAAGAAGACAATGTTAAAATATCGTTGTACATTCCAGTTGTTGTGTTAAATATAAATTTCACACATGTTTAGAAGGAATGAATAAAACAAGAAAATGATCCTTTAATCAATTTATGGATAATGAATTTAGGCCTGATTGGCACTGGTAGTTGAAAGTGGTTAATTTTGTAAATTGTGTTTTTTCGTTTGTTTATTTATTTAGAAATAGTTTAATATTGAAAACTATTTTATAAGAATAATATAGAAAAATATAAAAATAAAATTGGGGATGTGTAAAGCTCGTCTTTCCGCTTGTAACAGATGTATTTGATTTTTATGACAAAACCCAATAACTTAGAAACCTAAGACCGATCATTATGCTATGATAGTTAGGGATTGGCTTTCCTAAATATTGAATATGATAATTCTCATAAATAAAAATAAATTTCCGTTCAATCTAATAGCATATTCTCACATAAACAAACCTCTCATCTATTGCTCAATCTAAGTTAAGGGTTATTGTTCAATCCATCCACACTTTGCATAGAAAAAGTGATAACTCAATTTTCATGCATTTCAATTACCTACGTATTATGTAGGAGATTAGGACTTCGAAGAATTCGGTGCAAGCAAACAATAAAGACAATTTCATTGATCAGATAGTCCAAGGTTCCCAAATTCCAAAGCTACTTAGTGAGATAGTCTTAAGGTTTCCATATTCCAAAGCTACTTAGTGAGATAGTCTTAAGGTTCCCATATTCCAAAGCTACTTAGTGAGGACCAAGAACTATGCTATGAAAAATGAGTGTTCCTAAGGCCAGAACTATATTTAAGGTGAGTGAACTAATGACAACTTTGCATTTCAATAGTGCCTCTCCATCAAAATTACTAATTTTATCTTTTAAAGGAGAGCATGCATTAGCCAATGCATTGGATTGTAATAGCATGAAAATTTAAATATACATATAAAAATTTCACATATAAATTGATTTTTTCTTTTATTTAATTTGTTTTTAATAATAATAATAATTTTTATTCTCTTATTTAATTAGTTTTATTATTATTAATAATTTTAATTTTAATATTATATATAAGGAAAAAAAAAATTCTCAATTTTTTTTAAAATTTTAATAAGAAAATGAAATTATTTGTATTAAATACTTTCTTTCATAAGGTAAAAAAATATCTTAATCTATTTCTCGAATTAATTAAAAAATATCATAGATATCTTTAACAAGATTAAGAGTTCGATTTATATGTAGATTAAAAAAAAAAAAATAGGACATGTGTGTCAGGACTCATAGGCCTCAATGGTTGTAACGTGGATCTGATACCATATGGAACAACCCCAAGATTTAACAAGCAACTAATTATATCGAACATGCAATTAATAATCAACACAAAAACTATTCAAATAATTCGCAAAGAATTTTAAGAAAAAACCCGAGCAGAGACGACTTACCTGTAGCGACGATATTCCTTACTTATGCTTTCAGAGTTAAACGTTATTTGAATCCTTCTAACCACAACAAATTTTTGGGGACAACTCTCAACCCAATCGTACTCTCAGCTGCACATAATCTTTCCACAGTTGGCTACCCCCGAGCCCTCAATCAACATACTACTGCCAGGGAATCATTTGCCTCACAATACCTTTCTGCCAAGAGAATGGATGAATTAATGATGAATGAATCTTCACAAATGTCTATTAAATAGACCAAACAATGGAAATGGAACTACATGCACACATTCACTGTGTCAACGTGCAATTTTTATTTATTTATTTTAAGTTTTACTTAATTTAATGTTTCTCTTAATTTAACTCTTTCTTAATTGATTCCTTTTTACTTTTGTTAATTTCACTTATTTATTTACTATTTAGAACTCCAATTTATTATTTACTATTTTATTTAGAACTCCAGTTTATTATTTACTATTTTATTTATTATTATTATTATTCTCTTTATTATTTATTATGTATTTACTATTATTGAATTATTATTTCTTTACTATGCATTTAATTATATTATATTATTCATTTATTATGATTAGGGGACATTACATAAAGTTGCATGTTGAGGCAACGAATGTGTGCATGGGGTTCCTTTTTCCATTGTTTGGTCCATTTAATAGATATTGAGGAAGATTCATTCATCATTCCTTCATCCATTCTCTTGGGAGAAAGGTATTGTGAGGCAAAGGGTTCTCTAACAGTAGTATGTTGATTGAGGGCTCGGGGGTGGTGACCTGTGGAAAGATTATGTGTAGTTGAGCCTACGATTAGGTGGAGAGTTGTCCCCAAAACTTTGTTGCGGTTAGCAGGATTCAAATAATGTTTAACTTCGAAAGCACAAGTGAGGAATATCTTCGCTACAAGTAAGTCATCTCTCGATTTTTTCTTAAAATTCTTTTCTAATTAGTTGAATAGTTTTTGTGTTGTTTATTAATTGCATATTTGAACTAATTATTTGAATGTTAAATTTTGGGGTTGTTACAATCACATCTATCATCAACAACAAGTTCTCCAACTTTTAAACAACAACCTAACCTTGGCACAAAATCGAATGAAACAATAGGAAGATCAACATTGGAGTGAAAGAAGTTTTGATGTAGGCGACTGGGTATTTTTACAGCTACAAACACACAAACAAATTTCCCTCAAGAAAGTTAAGAAGGATAATAAATTATCACCAAAGTATTATGGTCCTTACAAAGTGTTGCAAAATATTGGTACTATGGCATACAAATTGGAGCTTCCTGCATCTTCCTGAGTGCACCCAATTTTCCATGTTTTAGGCTTAAACAAGGTTCTAGGTGATAAGCTTCAAGTTCAAATAATATTGTTAGAACTTAATGAAGAAGGAAAAAGTATATTGGAACTTGAAGAAGTCATAGAAACAAGAATTAGACAGCTACGAAATCGATCAATTTCAGAGTATCTCATCAAGTGGAAGAACTTACCCGCTGAATATTCCACATGGGAGGATGAGAATTTTATACAGAAGCATCCAAAACTACTCAAGCGTTGAGGACAACACATTTTTGAAGGATTGGGGCATGCTAGGTCCCTATAATACTAGTGTATCCACTTATTATTATTGTTACTGTAGCCCCCTTATTGTTATTGTTGAGCCCATGTAATCCCCATTGTTATAATTGTGCCCCATAGAAGCCCACTATTGTTATTGTTGTGCCCTTACATTTTTATTTTTATGTTAGCTAGGATTATATTGTGACCCCTTCGACTCCTATATATAGAATGAAGGTTTTTTCATTTGTATCATCCAAAAATTGTTCATTTATGTAATGTAAAGTATGGACCCCCTCGAAGAGGTTGATTTCTAAGACATTGATATATATTTTCTTCTATTTTGTGAGTTGGTTTCATAACATTTGCAGTACTTAGACTTGAGCCTTGTGACTATGAAATTCGTAGTACTCACAGGGCATGAGAGAGAAATTGTGAAAAGGGGTCAGAGGTTGGGCTTGAGCACTATTATTGTGCTATGTATAATCATGGGAGGTAGGAAATGTGCATTGTGTATTTCCAAGAGGTAGGGATACAACTTGGGAATTCATACTACGCAATGCATAGTTCAAGAGGGTTGGATGAGGCTAATTTGCTTAGTCGGGAAGTTTTCTGAATTTGGCTAAGTGTGGGATTTGTGAAGTTGATGAGAACAACAATAAGACTTGACTGTGCCATCATACACTTAGAAAATTTGGCGACACAACATAGATCATAAAGAACACATGAACACCACACTTTCCTCAGTGCGACCACTTTTAGATAAGTGTGACACCAAAGTTACACTTTGTGACGATAATGACGACACTTGTGCCATAGTGCTTAGAACTTTGGAAGTGAGTGCAACGGATGTTTACATGGTAAGATCAACTCATTTACATAGATATAACCTCTTGAAACAACAATTTTTTTTTTTTTGCGATGTGTGACACTTAACATGCAAAAATATGACACCTTCATTTTCTTGCAAAACGGATCAAAATACTTACGGAAAACACATTCGATAAAACTTAAATGTTGTGAAGATAGTATGAAAGATCAAAGGAGGCTCCAAAATTTGGGTGTAGGCCTGAATTTTTGAGGGTGTTATAGCAACGACAACATGTCGACAATAGAGTGTATTAGAGTAATCAAACACTTCAATAACTCATCAATTCTGGCCATTTTCTCAGCAAAACAAACTCAAAAAATTAAAGATGTGCCTTAAACCAAATATGCACCATTGAAAATATAAAATATAGATAATTCGTAATTCTAGTTAGTTATAATTGCACAATGTGTATCATATTAAAAAGAAAATAATGAATAAATCATCTCAGTTATGAATCAAATGAATTGTAAATTCTCCCAATCCCTTCACCATAAATAGACAACCAAGGACTTGTATCCTTTAATACAATGAAAGAGAAGTTCAAAAATAATATGTGGTAAATGTGAGTTTATATAATGATTTAGGATTCATTTGATGCCTTACAAACACATGAATACACAGAGACATTACTTAGTTCATGAAGTATATTTGGAGTTTGTAGTTTATGGAATCCTTTAAAGTATTATTGCAGGCCTATTTACATCATCCAATGAAAGTGTAACCCTTTCAGAAACAACTTGAAAATGATCTAGAATTTTAATAGTGAGAATAAGCCACCACAAAATTAGTTCATAGTTGTAAATCATGACTCTTACTAAGAGGTTGCAATATTTTTTCTTCCATTATCACTCAATCACATTTTTATATCAAATGAAATAACTTCACAACTACAAATTCACAGATTTCTTAACATATTAGTCAATAGTCCATATGGATTTCACTCAATTAACCTCTTACATATCATGTGTGTTCATGGCATGCTAAATAATACTCCTAATTTGACTACATATTGGAAAATACCTCTAAAAATCACATTATCTAACCCCCTATCAATACGAACCCAATACACCTTCCCAGTTTAAAAAACCCCTACTTTTAGTAGATATTGTAGTTATCAATTTTGTCATTAACATTTCTTAAACCCATTTATATTTTTTCATTAGCTTTGAGCTCCATTTTTTATACCTGCCAATATAAAAACCCTTTACCCTCCTTTATATTCTCAACGTATTATGTCATTTTTTCCTCAATATATATCCCCCAATATCAACCCACGTGGTATGGTATTGCTTCCCCAGAGAAGCCCCCGTGCAATAGTCATGCCCCAGTACTTCAATGAATTCCAATAAAGTGAAATTCTTGTCAAATTATTCACCTTACTATTGAATCCACAAGAATTTCCTTCAGAATACACCGAAAGGAAAAATTTAGCTCTAATATAAGAAAAAAATACATCAATAGTGCATAAAAAAAGCTAGAAGAACAATTGTTGCAATGCAAAAATCCATTGAAATGTTGGATGTGATTATTGTGAGGTATTTTGTTTAATAGACAACTCTCATAAATAGCATGATATGTGGAAATATGATATGTATGTGGGTATTGGCTCCTGTCGTGGGGATTCTTCTAAGAATAATGTAGTTTACAGATGGAGTTTCGCTAGCAACCCTTTTCATTGGGCTTAACACTCTCATCCCATGAATCCGCAAACCTTCTATAATAATGGAAGGAGTTATTTTCATCAAAGGGATAATGATATTTTCAGTAATGGATGTATTGACAGTGCTAGATACCACCAACATACATGGGGTCTCCTGGATGTGAAGTTCCAATTAGACCTGACACTGTTTGGAGCAAGAGCCCCATCATGAGTATCGACCCAGCCACCATAACACAAAGTTTATTCTTGGTTTCAACAAATAACATAATATATTATATACATAAACCTTAAATACGCAATTAAGATGTCATTGTGAAGCACCAATTGTAGGATGTAAAAGGAAACCTTAATGGGTGGAGACAAAAAGTGAGCCTCTAAGAGGAAATTAATAGTACTATCCTACAAGAGGCACATGAGAGCTTGGAAAGATTCATTAGCAAAATATTTGACACAATAATATTAAGGCGAATATAACACACATTCAACAAGATAAGTACCGAAGTCACCAAAATAGTTCAATTTCTATATTACATATGGAAAAAACATATACCATAAACATCCCAAGAATAGTCCTAAAACATTTGTGATACATGCATGAAAATGTGTTGGCTCATAGAAATTCAGTTATAAGGTGAATATCCAAGTACATCAATTACAATGGTGAACACTAGGTCCAATAGTGGAACATTAAGTCACGTCTTTCTTCTCCAAAGAATAGTTTTTCTCTCCTATGCCAAGTAGAGAAGCCAAGACTAGCTCTCCAAAGCTCAAGCCTATAAAATCCATTTGCATTTTTTATGAGGTTTATTTTATAACAAGAGTAATAACCATTCATATCACCATGACCCTTGGATTACCCCCATGACTCTTAAACTCCTAGTGTGCCCTTTGGACCTCTAAAAAATTCTTGTTCTAAATGAGTTTTGGAATTCTATACAATATTATTCCATATGAAAATGTGACTCTTAATGTTCCACATATGACTCTTGTACTTCCACTTATTTGTCTTTTACAATGATTGAAATATTGCATTATAACCTCCACATCATCATATGATCAGATTTGAAATGTCACCATTTTTTATGACTTCGACTGATAGTGACAGATGATATGGGATTTCTCCAATGGTGACACAAATTCCACTATGTTTTTCACTTTGTCTAGTTTAAGAGCTCAGGGCTGAGACTTGAGCGTTGTGACTACGAAATTCATAGTACTAACTGGCCAAGAGAGAGAAATTATGTAAATTTTGGGGTCATAGGTCGGGCTTAAGCAATATTATTGTGGTGCTAGGTTTCTATAATACTATTGTATCCCCTTACTATTATTTTTAGTGTATCCCCCTTATTGTTATTGTTGTTCCCATGTAGTTCCCATATTTTTATTATTGTGCCCCATAGAATCCCACTATTGTTATTGTTGAGCCCTTACATTGTTATTGTTATGTCAGCAAGGATTATATTGTGATCCCTTAGACTCCTATATATAGAAAGGAGGTTTTTCCATTTCTATCATCAAAAAATTGTTCATTTTTATAATTTAAAGGAGGTTTCCCCCTCGAAGAGGCTGATTTCTAACTCGTTGATCTGTATTTTCTTCTATTTTATGGCTTGGTTTCATAACATTTGGTATAAGAGCTTTAAATTCTAGGGTTTCACTACTACAAATAGGTCAACTTGGAATTTTTTTGATAACTTCTTTTCTACGAAGGTTTGGAAGCTATAAAAAAAACCGTTTGAGCAGTAATCCTAAGGAACTTTGTGTAAAAATTTCAGATCTTGATTCGGTATATTTTCGGAGATATGATTTGAGGAAGTTAGGGTTTTTGCAGGAACCATAATTTCATCTCTAAGACGTGACCTTGGGGAAATCGTCATAACTTTATCTCTTAGCATCGAATTGGAATTCTGTAATTTTTTTTAAAAATTGCATGGAATGTAGTTTCTAGTGTATCAATTTCAGAGCCGAATGTCAAAACAATGACACGTAGCATGACGTACAAGTTTTCTCTACTGAATCAATCCATAGTTAGGTCATTTTGGGAGAGTGGACATAACTTTTTCTTGAAGAATCCAAATCTAGTCTTCCCTGTGGCATTGGAAAGAAGACTCAAAGAGCTACTAAAGGACCGAATATAAAATCTTTGGGATCCAAAATTATAGATATACTCCAGTTTGAATATTGAGCTCCTCAAAAGTAAGAAAAAAGTGTGTATTTCTTTTTTTAAATTGCATAAGTCTCTTTTGAAAAATCACTTTGAAGTGATTCCAAGGGCATATTGAAGCCTAGATATCAATATTGGGTTCTAAAATCCCCCCCAAAAATAATTCCACACCTATTAAGCCCTCAGAAGGCTCTACTATTACTCACTAAGAGGAAGAAGTGCAACATGATATATCAAAATTACGATACCAAGTGCAACAAATTTCGCTCTTGCAAAGAGTAACAAAAAATGAAATGGAAGCTAAGATGGATGATTTGAAGAAAGACATGGATGGATTGAAGAAAGGCATGGAAGCTAAGATGGATGGTTTGAAGAATGGAATGAAAGCTAATATGGATGGAAAGGAAGGTAAGATCAATGGTATAGAAGAAAAACTAAAAGACAACATGGAATACATGAAGAATGGTCTAAAAATAGACATGGAAAGTTTGAAGGAAGGTTTGGAAAAGTTGCTACAAGAAATTATTCCTAATGGCGAAACGGTAATAGATGAAACTCATGATGACAACAAAAGAAACTTTAATCATGACTTCATAGACACTAAGGTTGGATTTAAAACCCACCATATTCCAAATATCGATATGAGGAAGTTTTATGGAAATGATCCTGTAACATGGATACTAGAGATGGAGAAATATTTCAATCTCCATAATGTGCAAAACACACAAAAGATACACTTTGCAACTTTATATTTAGAGAAAAATACATTTGTATCATATCAATGGCTTTTATTTCGTAAAAAAATTGTCACTTGGTCAATTTTTACGAAGGAAATGATAACACATTGTGAGGATACAAAGAGAAACACCTTCTTTAGCCAATTGATAAGCTCAAACAAAAGGGTTTGATGGTGAAGCACATTGAGGACTTCTAAAAATTGAATTTAATGGTAACTGATATTCCAAAGGAATACATGGTTGATGTTTTCTTAGGGACTTTAAAGGATAACATCCAACTTGAGTTTCACCTATGGGAACCTAATTCATTGGAGAAGGCATTTAGGTTGGCAAGAAAAATTAAAATAAAAATTATGGCGACAAGGAAGCCTACCATTCAAAAATAAAAAGAGGGAAGTGTTGCTACTCCTACACTTCCACAACCCTCAAGTTTGATGCCACAACAATTGGAGGAAAAAATATAAAAAGGGATTTGATATAGTTGTGATATAAAATACAGTAAAGGTCATAAGTGTGATGTGAAGAAATTATTTTACATAGATTGTGAAGAGGATGAAGAAAAGGAACAATAAACTTCAAAAGAAGAGGATAGACACCAGGAACAAACCCTAGAGGAATAAGAAAGGAATCCGACCATATCTTGTAATGCATTGGTAGGAATTACCACTCCTCAAACTCTCAAGATAGAAGGACATATCAAAAAGAAAAATTTAGTAGTGTTGATTGATTCAGGTAGTACCCATAATTTTATTCATTGTAAGGTAACCCACGAATTGAATTGCTTCCTATACCCATCACTAGAGTGTCAAGTGATAGTTGCAAATGGAGAACTATAAATTTCTCTAGAAAGTGCTATAATATCAAGTAACCATGGGGTAATATCTACTGAATAGTACAATGTTCTCCATCCCAATTGGTGGTGCTGATGTTGTAATAAGAGTACAATGGTTAAAATCTTTAGGGATGGTCGCTTTTAATTTTCAATAAATTTTCTTGAATTTTTTTTCGGAGGGAAAGGAAGTTGAATTATGGGGTATCATAGGGAAGACAAGAAGGATAATCAACTCTAATTTCATGAAAAATCTTCTAAATAAAGAACAAAGAGTTGTAATTGCACAAGTATGCTCACTACAGGTTCAAACATAAAAATCATCTATTTCTCCAGATCTCCAAAAAGTATTGGAAAATAATTCCAATGTATTTGAGACTCCAAAAGGACTCCCACCTATTCATGATCATGATAATGTTATTCATTTGATTCAAGGAAGTTCTCCTCTAAAAATCATGCCTTACATATATCCTTATGCTCAAAAGAGTGAGATTGAACGTATGGTTGCAAAATGCTACAGGATAGTATAATTAAACCTATTCAAAATTCATTCCCTGCTCCAATATTATTGGTGCACAAGAAGGATGGATCATGGCATATGTGTGAAGATTATAAGGAGCTCATAAATCTCACTATTAAAGATAAATTTCCCATCCCCATCATTGATGAATTAATGGATGAATTACATGGAGAAATTTACTTCACCAAGCTTGATCTTCATTCTGGATATCATCAAATTAGAATGAAGACTGAAGACATTCTGAAAAAAACATCCATAACTCATGAGGGTCATTTTGAATTTTTGGTCATGCCTTTTGGCCTTACTAATGCACCTTCCACATTTCAAGGATTGATGAATTCCATTTTCAAACCCTTCCTCAAAAAATTTGTGTTAGTATTTTTTGATGATATAATAATCTATAACAAGTCTTGAAAGGATCATATTCAACATGTTCACATGGTGATCAAGCTATTGGAGGAGAAACAATTATATGAAAAAACCTCCAAATGTTTCTTTGGAGTACAATAGGTGGAATATTTGGGTCATATTGTATGTCATGAGGGTGTTAAGGTAGACCCTATCAAAATTAAATACATTAAGGAATGAAAAATCAATACAACCATAAAGCATCTTTGAGGATTTATGGGTTTAATAGGGTATTATCGTAAGTTTATTAATAATTATGGGAGAATATCGGCACCTTTAACATATTTACTGAATAAATATGCATTTTCTTGGAATCCAAAAGCAACTAAGGCATTTGAACATCTTAAGGAGGCAATGTGTCAATCACGAGTATTATCTACGCTAGACTTCACAAAAAAAATTATTGTGGAATGTGATGCCTCAAGAAATGGAATTGGTGTGGTTTTAATGTAAGAAGGAAGACCCATTTCTTTTGAAACTCATCCAATCAAAGGAAAGTATTCACTGAAACCTATTTATGAGAAGGAAATGTTGGCAATGATACATGCACTAAAGCAATGGTGACCTTACCTAATGGGAAGACACTTCAAGGTAAAAAAATATCATGATAGTCTTAAATACTTTTTGGAACAAAGATTATATTTATAAGAGAAGCAAAAATGGGTCAAAAATGTGTTGGGTTATGAACTTGAAATCATCTACAAAAAATGGAAGCAAATTGTTGTTGCAGATGCACTCTCAAGAAAGGAAGAGGATGTCGAAGCATTACTTTGTGCCATTTATATTAACCAACCTGAGTGGATAACTGAAGCAAGGGATGAATGGAAGAATGATGAAGAGGTGTAGACACTCATTCAAAGGTTGTAGCAAGATCCTAGTACATCTAAAAAATATAGCTGAAAATTTGATTCAATATGGTACAAAGATAGCTTATCTATTTGTAATAATTCCAAACTCAAACAAAATATTCTTTTGGAATTGCACACCAATCCCTTAGGAGGGCACTCAGGATTTTTAAAAAATTACCACAGGGTCAAGAAGGAATTTTTTTGGGATGGCCTTAAATTTTATATTCAAAATTTTCTGGAAAAGTTTTTGGTTTTCCAACAAAATAAAGTAGAGACAATTAAGACCCCGGGTCTGTTACAACCTTAATCCATTCCATGTCAATGTTGGGAGGAGGTTTCATTGGATTTTATCACAGGTTTACCCAAGTCTGATGGAAATACTATCATCATGGTGGTAGTTGGAAGAATTACCAAGTATGCACACTTTTGTGCCTTATCTCATCCATTTAAAGCTAGTACAATTTCTACTGCATTTATGAAAACAATTCAAAAGATGCATGGAAACCCAAATATTATTGTAAGCGATAGAGATCCCATTTTTACAGGAAATTTTTGGACGAAATTATTTTCTTATTTGGGTACTGAATTAGATCATAGCTCATCATATCAACCTCAATCTGATGGGCAAACTGAGATAGTGAAAAAATGTTTGGAAGGATATATTCGTTTCTTTATATATGATAAACATACACAATGGGTCAAGTGGTTACCTCTGGCTGAATGGTGGTAAAACACGTCCTTCCATATTGCAGCAAAAATGACCCCATTTATGGAACTTTATGGATATCCTCCACCCTCCATCACATCATCTTTAAGAGATAATTAGAAGTTTCAAGCAGTGGAAGGTCACATCGAGAATAAACAGCAAGTTCTCCAACTCTTAAAGGAAAACGTCACCTTGGAACATAATCGAATGAAAGAACGAGAAGATCAACATCGCATCGAAATTTTTTTTTTTGTAGGTGGCTGGTTATTTTTACAGCTACAACCATACAAACAAATTTCCCTCAAGAAAGCTAAGAAGGATAATAAATTATCACCAAAGTATTATATTCCTTACAAAGTGTTGCAAAATATTGGTACTATGGCATACAAATTGGAGCTTCCAGCATATTCCTGAGTGCACCCATTTTTCCATGTTTCATGCTTAAAGAAGGTTATAGGTGACAAGCTCCCAGTTCAAACAATATTGTTAGAACTCAACGAAGAAGGAAAAAATAAATTGGAACTTGAAGAAGTCATGGAAACAAGAACTCGACACATATAAAATTGATCAATATCAGAGTATCTCATCAAGTGGAAGAACTTACGCGTTGAAGATTCAACATGGGAGGATTATAATTTTATACAATAGCATCCACAACTACTAAAGCGTTGAGGACAACACTTTTTTCAAGGAGTGGGGCATGCTAGGTCCCTATAATACTAGTGTATCCCCTTATTGTTATTGTTAGTGTAGACCCCTTATCGTTATTGTTGTGCCCATGTAGTCCCCATATTGTTATTATTGTGCCCCATAGAAATCCACTATTGTTATTGTTGCGACCTTACATTTTTATTGTTATGTCGGCTAGGATTATATTGTGACCCCTTGGAATCATATATATAGAAAGGATGTTTTTTCATTTGTGTCATCCAAAAATTGTTCGTTTATGTAATGTAAAGGAGGTTTCCCCCTCAAAGAGGTTTATTTATAAGTCATTGATCTATCTTTTCTTCTATTTTGTGATCTGGTTTCATAACATTCACAGTACTCATAATTTTGCCTTGTGACTATGAAATTCATAGTACTACTGGGTAGGATAGAGAAATTGTGCAAATTTTGGGGTTGGAGGTCTGGCTTAAGCACTATTATTTCATAGTGCACAGTCATGGGAGGTAGGAACTATGCATTGTGTAGTTTCAAGAGGCAGGGTTGCAGCTTGGGGGCTTCATAATACACAATGCATAGATCAGGAGGGTTGGATGAGGCTAAGTTGTTTAGTCAGGAGGTTTTATGGATTTGGCTAAGTTGTTTAGTCAGGAGGTTTTACGGATTTGGCTAAGTTGTTTAGTCAGGAGGTTTTCCGGATTTGGCTAAGTGTGGGATTTATGAAGTTGATGAGAACAACGATAAGAATTGACTGTGCCATCACACACTTAGAAAATTTGATGACAAAACATAGATCATATAGAACACATGAACACCACACTTCCCTCAGTGCAACAACTTTGAGACAAGTGTGACAACAAAGTTATACTTTTTGACTATAGTGACAACACTTGTGTGATAATGCTTAGAAATTTGGAAATGAGTGCAACGGATGTTAACATGGTAAGATCAAATCATTTACATAGATATAACCTCTTGAAACCACAAAAACTAGTTATTGTGCGATGTGTGACACTTAACATGCAAAAAGATGACACTTTGAGTGCAACGGATGTTTACATGGTAAGATCAACTCATTTACATAGATATAACCTCTTGAAACCACAAAAACTAGTTTTTGTGCGATGTGTGACACTTAACATGCAAAAATATGACACTTTGATTTTCTTGTAAAAGGGACCAAAACACTTAGGGAAAACACATGCGATAAGACTTAACAGTTGCAACGATAGTATGAAAGATCAAAGGAGGCTCTGAAATTTGGGTGTAGGCCAAAATTTTTGAGGGTGTTGTAGCAACAACAACATGTCGACAATAGAGTGTATTAGAGTATTCAAACACTTAATTAACTCATAAATTATAGCCATTTTCTCAACAAAACAAACTCAACAAATTAAGGATGTGCCTTCAACCGAAGATGCACCATTGAACATATAAAATATAGATAATTCCTAATTCTATATAGCTATAACTACACAATGTGTATCATATTACAATTAAAATAATGAGTAGATCATATTAGTTATGAGTCAAATGAATTGTAAATTCTCCCAATGGTTTCACCATAAATAGACAATCAAGGAATTGCATCCTTTCTCTATAAAATGAAAGATAAGTTAAAAAATAATATGTGGTGAATGTAAGTATTTATTTAATGATTTAGGATGCATTTTATGCCTTCCAAAAACATGAATACACAAAGAAATTACTTAGTTCATGAAGTATATTTGAAGTTTGTAGTTTATGGAATCCTCTGAAGTATTATTGCAGGCCTATTTACTTCATCAAATGAGGGTGTAACCCATTGAGAAACAACTTGAAAATTATCCACAATGATTAATAGTGAGAATAAGCCACCAAAAAATTAGTTCACAATTGGAAAGCATGACTCTTACTAAGAGGTTACAATATTTTTGTTTCCATTATCACTCAATCACATTTTTATATTGAAATGAAAGAACTTCACAACTACAAATTCACAGATTTATTAACATATTAGTCAATAGTCCATATGGGAATCTCTCAATGAACCTCTTACATATCACGTGTGTTCATGGCATACTAAAAAATACTCTTAATTTGACTACATATGGAAAATACGTCTAAAAATCACATTACCTAACTGCCTACCAATATGAACCCAATACACCTTCCCAATTAAAAAAAAAACCCTACTTTCACTAGATATTGTAATTATCCATTTTTTCATTAACATTTTTTATACCCCTTTATATTTTTTCATTAAATTTGAGCTCCATTTTTTATACCTGCCAATATAAAGAATCTTTACCCTCATTTATATGCTCAATGTATTATGTCATTTTTTCCTCAATATATATCCCCCAATATCAACCCACATGGTATGGTATTGCTTCCCCAGAGAAGCACCTGTGCAATAGTCATGCCCCAGTACTTCAATGAATGCCATAAAGTGGAATTCTTGTCAACATATGCACCCTACTATTGATGCCAAAAACATTTCCTTCAGAATACGCTGAAAGGAAAAAATTAGCTCTAGTATAAGGAAAAATACATCAATAGTGCATAAAAAAAGCTAGAAGAACAACTGTTATGATGTCAAAATCCACTGAAATGTTGGATTTGATTATTGTGAGGTATTTTTTTTAATACAAAACTCTCATAAATATCATGATATGTGGAAGGATGAGATTTATGTGGGGATTGGCTCCTCTCGTGGGGATTCTTCTTAGAACAGTGTATTTTACTCATGGAGTTTCACTAGCAACCCTTTTCATTGGACTTAACACTCTCATCCCTTGAATCGTCAAGCCTTATCTCATAATGGAAGGAGTTATTTTCATCAAAGGGATAATGATATTTTCGGTAATGGGTGTATTTACGATGCTAGATAGCACCAACATACATGGGGTTTCCCTGATGTGAATTCCCAATTACACCTGACACCGTTTGGAGTACGAGCGCCATCCAGAATGTCAACCTAGCCACCATAACACAAAGTTTCTTCTTGGTTTCAACATATAACATAATATATTATATACATAAACCTTTAATATGCAAGTAAAATGTCATTGTGAAGCACCAATTGGAGGATGTAAAAGGAAACCTTCATGAGGGGAGACAAAAACTGAGTCTCTAAGAGGAAATTAATAATACTATCCTAGAAGACGCACATGAGAAGTTGGAAATATTTGTTAGCAAAATATTTCACACAACAATATTAAGGGGAATAAAATACACATTCAACAAGATAAGTACCGAAGTCACTAAAATAGTCCAATTTTTTTAGTACATATGGAAAAAACATATACCGTAAACATCCCAAGAATAATCCTAAAACATTTGTGATACATGCATGAAATTTTTTTGGATCATACAGCTTTAGTTATAAGGTGAAAGATCCAAGTACATCAATAACACTGGTGAACACTAGTTCCAATAGTGGAACACTAAGTTACTTATTGCTTCTCCAAAGAATAGTTTTTCTCTCCTATGCCAAGTAGAGAAGCCAAGACTAGCTCTCTAAAGCTTAAGTCTATAAAATCCCTTTTCATTTGTTATTACATTTATTTTATAACAAGAGGAATGACCATTCATATCACCATGACCCTTGGATTACCCCCATGACTCTTAGACTCCTAGTGTGCCCTTTGGACTTCTAAAGAAATCTTCTTCTAAATGACTTTTGGAACTCTATACAATATTTTTCCATATGACTATGTGAATCTTAATGTTACACATATGACTCTTGGAATTCCACTTATTTTTCTGTTACATTGATTTCAATACTGCATCATGACCTCCACATCATCATATGATGAGATTTAGCATGTCACCATTTTTTATGACTAGGAAACATAGTGATTGATGATATGGGATTTCTCTAGTGGTGATACAACTTCCACTTTTTTTTTTCTCTTTGTTCCTCTTATGATCATGGTAGTTTCACCCTCCAAAGGGTATTCAATATTAGAGTCTTTAGGGTGCTCCAATAATCAAGTTTTAAGTGTATTCTTGGTTATTTTCATGCTTCCTTTATTTACCCTCTCTTCTCGGTCTTCCTCGTGTGTGTTTGAAATTAGGTCCCTGGAATACCTATTTTTTCAATCACCCATGATGAACAACTATCAGCCTTAAAAAATCCTAATATACCATGTTTTATGTATATTCTATTTTTATTCCATTTTGGTGCACTCAAAACTATCAAAGGGGATTCTAGGCACATGGGCACACTTTGAAAGGATGAAGTGTTGAAGGGGGAAGTATTCATGGCTTTAGCATGTTCTCATATGCTCAAGAGAGGGATAAATTCAAGGTAGGTCGCATGGCATAATTATGAAGGAATAAGGGGAAGGCTTTGGGCTTCCCAAGTGCGATTTTCGCTCAAGGGAGAGAAAGAGGGAACATTTCTTTGGGTCAAAGGAGTGCTCTCAAGGAGGGCACATCTCTTTGGGTTGAAGGAGTGCTCTCAAGTTGCATTGATGTCTTTGGGTCGAAGGAGTGCTCTCAAAAAGGGCACAATATCTTAGGGTCGAAGGAGTTCTCTCAAAGAGGGCACATCTCCTCAGGTTGAAGGAGTGCTCTCAAGGAGGGAACATCTCTTCAGGTCGAAGGAGTGCACTCAAAGGAAACTAATCAGGGTGCATGGCACAAGTCCAAAGGCTGAAGGATGAAGCTTTGTGCCTTCAAAGTGCGCTCATGCTCTCAAGAGGCCAAAGATGGATGCATGACCCAAGTGAGAATATTGAAGGATGATCCTTTCTACCTTCGAAGTGCACTAATTCACTCGAGATACCAAATAGGGTGCATCGCGCAAGTGCTAAGGCTAAAGTATGATTCTTTGTTCCTTCGAAGTGTGCTCATGCGCTCAAAGGTTCAATAGGGTGCATGGTGCAGTGTGGAAGGCTGAAGGGTGCAACTTAAGGCCTTCGAGGTGTGCTCTGTTGCTCAAGTAGGGCGCATTCATTCGGGTCAAAGGAGTGCTCTCAAGGAGGGCACATTTCTTTAGGTCAAAGGACTGCTCCCATGAAGGGCAGCATTCCTTCAGGTTGAAGGAGTGCACTCAAACGAAGGCTTGGTTTTTGAAGGGTGTAGCTTGGAACATGGAAGGGGATTCATTCTTTGGGAGTGCACCCAACTCTCAAGGAGGGTGCATGGCACAATTTTGAGCAACGATGTGTATCCCATCAAGTCTTAGAAGTGTGCTCATGCACTCTTAGCCTTAATGATATCGTTTTGCATCTGAAATTTGTCTAACTATGGATTATTGGTTAAGGGGTGAGAAAGATGAGTTCTAGAAATAAAATCATGTGCAACACATACTAAATCATTGAGAGCAATTATTAAATATTAATTTATAATTAATATACATAAAAAATCCACTTTATGTGCATTCCCTAAGTCTAAACAGTGAAGTGTGTGTGATTGTGATTCGAAATTATCCTTTTACAACAAAAAATGTGTTATGACTATGAAATGCATATAGATATGGTCTATTCAATGCGATGCCACTTGAGAACATACAAAATCACTTAATACATATGAAACAACACAAAAAAACACTTAACCACCAAGGTGACACTTGACATGGCAATGAAGTAGGCTCCAAAATTTAGATGTAGTGAAATTTTGGAGGGTGTTCTAGAAGCACCAACACTTGGCGACACACTTGGAAGACATCAATTTCTCTGTCCAGAAGTAGATTTCAATTAATTTTTATACCTCCAGGAAGTATTTATTTCCCCAAGTTCCCCCTTTTGACCTAGTTTTATGCATAACATCTTAATTTTCCCTACTTGGTCGAAACACATACAGAAGATATACTATATCACATTTGTTTCGATATGGGAAAGGGTAATGTGTACAAAGAGTTTATTGTTTTCATAGTATTATTTCTCATCTCTAGTGTTGCTTCGCTACCAACATGCCTAGATAGTACCCTGAATAATTCACTGTAGGATCACAATCGTTGCTTCGCTTCCAGCAAGCTTCGACAATACCCTATCAAAGTCACTTGCTTGACCTCCTTGTGCAGGAAGCCTTTCTCTTATTTCACCCTTTATTTATTAATTTAATATAATGTGCATAGGAAATTATTATTTTCAATGGGTGGAATATGGATCCCAACTTATTGAGAGCAGAGGAGGCTTCTCCTTTAGAGAATTATTTTAATACCTCTTATGTTTTTTTCTCTCTTAAGATTTCCCCTTGTCCTTTCTCTACTAGATTGGACAAGCATTAACACACAAGAATATTTTCACCAAGTTGAGTAGTTTATATAATAGCATAGGCACGTATCTAATAGGTTCCTTCGAGGTTCTCCTCTTGGACGAATCGTATTTTCCATCTAGACTTAACTCAGCCTATGAAATTTTCCCAAACAAAGAAGGACAAAAAATAAAAAACCAAGCATTGTGCTTGTCACACTCTCTCTTTTATCCCACCATAAAGTCCTTTAGTGCCAAACACTTTTCACGCAAGATATTATTGGAAAAAATAAAAATAATATGCATGAAAAAAAAAATGAAACAAAACCAGAAGAACCAAGAAAATGGAGGCGGGACATGTTGTGCACACAATCCCTTCTACAGACATAAGTGATCCTCTAATCCTAATGAGAGGATCTATTAACAAACGTGACAAATAAATGAAACATTTCCTAACTTATGCTAGAAAAACACGAAGGAGGATAGATGTCCTACCTCTTTATGATGCTATTGCTTGCCTTTTATGTCAGCCTTGCTTCTTTTTCTTCTACACTCACAATATCCTCTCTGTCTGTGAAGACAAATTCCTACAAAGAATAAAAAGTGGAGACAAAACATGAATACAAAGCATAACAATCTATATTATAAACTATGTAGCATATCAAGGAGAACTACAATAAACATGTGATAATAGAAACATTTATGGAAAGGAAACACACAATTTATTATTGTTAGTATGATAAAGGGATCAATACAATCATAAGCCTTGATGCTGGATGCCTCCTTCAGGTGAGACTCCATGTCCTAGCCTCAAGTCTTCAAACAACTTCCTCCTTCACAAATGGGTAGAAATTGGGAATGCTTCAGCTCATAGGATGGAAACCAACCATTAGTGGATGGTAAGGGTTTCATTTATAGGGAAGGAGAGGGAGTTGAGGATCCATAAAAGGTGAGAGGAGTTCCACATATTAAGGAAAATATCCATGTAAATAATATCCATGGACATGAAATGGAGGTCTTGCTCCTATCATCAACAACCTGGAACAGCATTCTTGTTCCCGAGGCTTCTAGTAAGGGAAGATTCTCCTCCATTTTGGGAATAACTACCTTAAGAGGACCAACATGGATTTTCCTAAAAAATGTCTTTCTACCAGCGCTAAACACATGTTTTGCAAAAGGTGACAAGTGCAGGTTAGTAGTGGTTCAAAGCGTGTCGGGCTTGTAAAACAAGGTTTTTGACAAACTTTCCAGAATCTATTTAAATCAATTCTTATTTCACTTCTTTAGGGGTGTTCTAGGCATTTTTGGTGCAGAAAATATTTTGTGACATTGGTGGCATGATGACACAAAGTGGAGTGTGAAAAAATATTGTATAACAAATGCCCCCTAATGCGTGAAGTTGGAATGGGAAGTGATGGTTGAAGTTCTTTACAAGTAAAGGCAAGGAATTAGAGAACCACCATTAGGAGACATGCAAATCAAACATAATACAATATATATAACATCCATGATGTAGGTATGCTTAAAATATAAGCATATCCATCCGAATAAAAAGGATCATGAATATATGAATACATGAATCCACGGCATGGGTGCATACATCCGACTAGAAAAGATCACGTTTACTATCATAAATAAATGATAACTCCACAGAGGCTGGATTTATCATTTGAAACCCAAGGTCTTCACCTTTGTCTTGATCCAACAAAAGTATGAATCTCACCATGGAAATAAATGGGTTGAGGTTGAACATGGTAGAAACCCCCTGATTATCGGTCAATGATGTAAACCGTTCATATCAACAAGAGAAACCACCAATGATGATGATGGATCTCAAGGTAAAACATCAAAATCCACGAGTGTGAACAATGAAGTTGAATTCGAACACTTGTAGAATAATTTTATCGAAGGCCAGTGATGTGAACCTATCATCGAATACGAAGAACCTGCCATTGAGGCACAAAAGCCCCAGGGTAATAAAAGGGGATTTCTAAATCATCTTCCTGGATAATGAGCTCGAGTCGACAAGAAGTGATCCGTCAAAGGAGTGCCATAATCTCTCGCACATCATCGATGTGAAACATTGGATTCAGGATTGATGCAAAGAAATTCAAACGTGGTGTAAGTGGTTTTAATTTGCATATGAGGACTTCTCTTGAACATATCCGTGACATGACTCCAGAATTTGGCAGCATTTGACTCAAAATAGGATCATAGGTTATGATGAAAATAAGATATAATCAAATGAGAGGCAAATGGATTTCCCAAACCTAGGAAGCCAAATGAAAAAGTGAGGATATCGCAAACCTGACATGAGATACTGATAATTTTCGTGTTCAAGAGTGACATGCTGCCTTTCAGAAAAAATATAGGAGCCATGTTTCCTTCCATTTCCCCCGCTATTTCTAGCGAGTACATCTTTAATTTTTATCACAATTTGAAAAGGGTAGCATATGCTTAGTGTATAAGTTCACCCTTCGGATGAATCCGTCCAAGTAAATTTAAAGATCCCTAGGAAGGAGTAGCTCAGTCTTGTCATGGTAAGAATTCATTCATCATTTAATTTTTATGAGTCTGATAGAGGGGTAACTTGACATATTTTTCATTTTTAGGGAGTTTGAAAAAGAGGCAAAAGGAGAACTCCCAATGTCCATTTTTGTAAATAGTATCTCGAATCCGAAAAGGTAGAAAAAAATATTCAAGAGAACCTCTTAGTAATGTTTGAATAAGGTATTCCTTTTTCGTAATTAGTCTATTTCAGTCTGGAAAAATTTTAAACTTATACTGAGTAGACGTTGATTCATTTACTTTTGCGAGCTCGAAAGGACAAGTTCTCAGAATTTTTTTCATTTTTCTAGAGTCATAAAAGAGATCAAAGAAGTATCCTCTTGGAGGAATGAGTGGTACAAAGGGTAGAAACTGTTTCTTATCGCGATGTAATTTCTCAAAACACACAAAGGTCGAGAGGCTGGCTAACAATACCACTCATCGCAGAGGTTCCCTGGGAAATGGTAAAACAACCAAGTGAGAGAATATGATCGGCCATGACGATGGTAATGATGGAATGAGAAAACCAAGGCTCATTTGGCAGAAGAGACAGAAAAAAGGGTAATCATGAGAGGTATGTAGGAATGGTTTCATTTTTACACAAGCTTGAAACATGAAGAAAAACTATGCTTGCAAGTGGTTTAACTTTTACACAAGATTGAAACAAAGACAAACTATGCTTGGAAAAATGTTGCATGCCTTGACACAATAAAAGGAACTTTTCTCTCGAGATCGTGTTTCATTTTTTACGGATCTTGACACAATAAAAGGAACTTTGCTCTGGAGACCTTGTTTCATTTTTAAGGAGCTTGACACAAGAAAAGAAACTTCTCTCTGGAGACCTTGTTATGGCCCATAAGATGTCATGGCTTCCAAGAGGTTCTCATCAGATGGGAGAACAACACACTAGCAGGGATACATATCAAGGTCCAATGGCCCTAGTACATGACGCATTGTATCACTGACTAGATCATTAGTAGACATGAGCATGGAACAGGTTTCCACATAATTAACTTATGGTGGGGAAGATATCACTTGCATGTAAGGACCATTTAGGGATGTTGGTTGATTGGGATTTAGGTTAGGACCAATGAATGAAAGTTGATCAATGGTCACGATTCTTCCTTCATGCGGGAAACACATCACACAAAAGAGAGAAGAGATAAGAGCTCCCATGACATAAACATAGTCACAGCCAAGAAGTAAATTTAAATCCAAAGGGACTTGGACAAACATTACATCGACATAGAAAATTTTCCCTCCAGAAGTAATAAGCAACTGAGGAAGGATCCCTAATAGTTGACTGGTTCCTTTGTTAAAATCCAACATATTCTGGGTAACAGACACAAGCTACAGAGAACGTAAAGCTTGCCAACTAGTTAAGGATATAATGCTAACAGATGTGCCTTCATCTACAAACATGCAAGATACAACCACATTATAAGCCTGTACTGTGATCTAAAAAGGAACATAGGAAGGAATATGATACCCTTCCAGTCGATTCAAATCAAAAGAAGTGACTAAACTACTTAGACGGGGTGTCATGGAAATGGGAGAATTCCCCCCTTGAATTATGGGAACGGGAGGATTTCCCTATTGTACCATGGGAACGGCAGGATTTCCCTCCAGTTCATGGAATATGAAGAAACAAGAAGAACCTAAGTGGTATGAGGTTCACTCTCTATGGGAAAGGTGTGATCCACTGAAGGTGGATTGAGGTCAACCATTTTCTCAACCAATATTTGGTCGGGAATGGAGTCATAGGATTCACTTTCAGAGAGAGTGGGATTGATTAGAGATGAATTCTAATCAATCACTTGATCAACTAGTGGAGGATCAAGAGAAAGCTTCTGGTAACCAGCCGGAAGTCAAGGCTGAGAGGCTGTAAGATTATCCAACATTCTCGAGGCTTCATCCGTATAAGGAAAAAATTGAATGGGATTATTCCATTCACATAACCTACAAATTTGACCTTACCCTTTTTCCCATGGACCTTATTATCACTATTTGAGGGTTTATAACCAGCATGGTCTCGAGAGGATGATGAAAAATCGTGATGAGAACCTATGGACCATGCTTCTAAAGCCTTGGGAATACTAGGGAAATCTCTAAGAAGGTGGTCACCCTTAAATCACTTGCAAGGGAATTCAAATTTTCTGGGTTGATTGGATTGTTTATCCACTTTAGCTGCATCGGTAGCAATGGTTTTTGGGTTGGCCTTTTGCTTTTTTTTTTTATTCTTACTCAAACTCTTCTTATTCTTCTTCTTAAGTTCCTCATTACTAGAATCAAGACTTTCATCAGGCGAATAGGAAGAAAACAATGAATAAAAAACTGGTGAAGAAGGAAAAGGGTCAACATTAGGTTCAACATGAGGTTGACATTGTGCAGGCGGAGGCGAACTTGGTTAAGAATTAGTTTGGACATTTGGAACCATACGGGTCGAAAATAGCCAAACTAGAAAACCAACAGTAAATCTGGGAAGGGACAACATTGCCATATAAGGAGTGCCAATATTCCAAAAAGAAGGAAAAGGACTAGGATTCCCATCTAAGGGGTTTCCTTGATTGGTAAGCTCAGGAAATTTTTCCATTAGTCTCAACTTAAGATCCACTAAGGAGTTGTTTCTCGGGAAGGATGTTATTCTGTTGCTGATTAATTTTAGAGATTAACAAAAAATAAATAAAAAAGGGGTAATATAGGCATAAATTTTTACCAAGAAACCATGAATTACAATATACACCTTGGCGAACCAAGGGCATAATTTATGGCAGGAAATCTCCTTAATGCAACTAATATGAGGAAAAGAATCTTTGATTTCGATGAAATTTAACTGGAATAGGTAAGAAGTGCAAAAAATGATGCAACAATCAAGTATGCAACAAAAGATAGATTCCTATCTATATATTTCACCTTGATATTTCCAATTCAGTTTAAAACATTAAAATATTCCAAACCATGCAATGTAATCTATTCATGATTCCCCCAAAAACTATGCAAATTCAATCTATGCTAAATTTCCTTTTAAAATGAATCATGCACTTTTCATATTTCAACACCAAGTAATGTAATCTATGCTGGAAGATAATCTCAAAAAAAAATTCTAAATGTTTTGGAGCAGGGTCCCCTAAGTCCGACCATTTTTGCTATATTTTTTAATAGTTTATTCTTGCGCAGGGGTTTTGGGGAGGGTCAAAACACCCCATGAATTGTAATGGGTCAAAGGGTAGACTAAGGGGCCGTAAACCACAGTTTGTGGACCATAGAGTAGTGCAGGATAATAGTATAAACGGATGTCTAGATCAAGTCTAAGAAGTTAGTTTTTTGGATAAGTTGGAATATGAATGTTAGATCTGGTGACTTGGTAATATTTAGTGCAGATTTTTCTAGGTACAGGGCTCCTACTGGCTGTGTGCACGAAGACTTTAGTACTGCAGTGTGTAGAACCCGCTAGCTGTGTGTGCAGGTTATAGAAGTGTTTTGTATGAAGCATCTGGAATGATATGAATAAAGTAATGTTGTAATAGATATCTGAGTTCTTTATGCATTTGTTGTTTATGTTATGAATGTTTTTTCATCTGATTTCCAAGTTCAGTATTGTCTACAAATAAATCTCTTGCACAACTCTGTTTTGGTTTATATGAATGCTTAAGGAATGGATCTAATGATATAAGGCTCTGATATTATGTGTTAAGGGTTATTTCCTTATTTAAAGTTGCTTTGTTAAATTACGCAAACATTCTGCATATCTGACCTAAATCTGTCTATAAGGGTTTACTGGTTAGGGCTGCTGTTGCGAACGTCCGTTTATGGTTGTTTTAGATCTAAAGGTACCCACATCACTTAATTATGTCTTAGGGTGTGGAAACCTAGTTCCAACATGCCCCCATACTACTTCAGGTGATACTTTGACTTGCGCAAGTAGGTCACTACCGAAAGGGCCTGTAGTAAGATGGTTTTGTTGTTTAACCTCAACGTCGAACCTTGGTCAGGATCCCTAAAGCAAAC
Source organism: Pinus albicaulis (assembly GCA_034641835.2). NCBI lineage: Eukaryota > Viridiplantae > Streptophyta > Pinopsida > Pinales > Pinaceae > Pinus > Pinus albicaulis. The sequence continues at coordinate 8,946 of JAXQQM020072613.1, read as the reverse complement.
AAATGTTTTCGTTTCTAGGATCGGGAGAATTTTGAGAGAGGCTGGGTGATGTGAAAAGGTCATTATAAGCCATTAAAACTTGAAAGAGAAGATTGGTTTGAAAAATAGATTTAGGAATTTTCCCTAAAAGAAAACATAAGTAAGAAATTTTCTGCTGAAGAATGGAAGAACAAGTATATCTTTACTGATATTAATGAGATTTTCTTTGTAACCTTTGTGCATGAATTACAAGAGTGGTTTTCAATATTAGGAGAAATCCAAACCTCTTTGAAGGAGGATCAGGTCATGCAGTGTACTCCTTAATTGCTCCAACAGTTGAAAAAGGCTGATAATTCCATCACTAGGACTATTGATCACTAGGTTAATAGAGTCTTTGGTGTGTTTGTAATAGATTTTGCAGTTTATCAGTTTGTTTCCTACTCTGAAGATGAAAGAAGGATTTTCAAAGGATTTAGGGGTAATTTATTACAAGGGAACTTTACAAGATTGGGAGGAATGTAGACAAATGATGGTTCTGCACTTTGAACCTCCAGCCACTCCGCTAATTGAGTTTTTCTATGGTCGGGGCAAACCGTGCAAGCACCTAGTGTTAGGTTCCCGTGATTTGGAATATTGGTAAGACCAATTGCACAAGGTAACATGATACCAATCTTTGGAGTCCTAGGACCTAGCCTTCCTGGACTCAGAGAGGGCTCTCTCTATTTTTTGCAAAGGATGTGAACTTGTTTTCTTTTAGTGTTTTATTTTAGGCTAGTTGTTAAGTGTAGGGTTTGTCTGTTATTTTTAGTTGGGTATATTGTCAAGAGAAATACGTAGAGTAAGAGAGGATCAATCCATTGGGCTATGGGGTCTGCAAGGGTCTTTGAGACAATGTAAAACTATGTCAAGGGTAGTTCAAAGGGCAAGTTGACAAGGCTAAATGGATCTAAGTAGGTCTAAGGAGAATGAAATAAACATGGAGTTGCGTAAATAGTGAGTTAGTGGGAAATCAAGGATCCTTTAACAAACTAGTAAATAATAAAAAGATTCTAAGATGATAGCATAATAAACTTGAAGAGCAGTGAAGGATTTTTCGATATCAACTAGGCTAAGCAGCTCCTAAAAACAATAGATAAGTAAGCTAAGAGAGAAATGAAGGATTCTCTGAAAATTACTTGCAAACAAAATAGAAATTTAACATAATATCTTATTAATACTAAAGAGAATTTAAGGATTCTTTTATCAAAACTTTGAAGAAGAAAACATAGAAATCAAGGAAGCAGGCAGAAGTACGGTGCCAAGAAGGAAAATCCTATTCTCTGTTTCTGCTCTATGACTAAATGAACCATAAATAGAATGAATAACTAAAGATAAAAAACATAAATATGGAATACATCACCATCTAACCAAGCTTAATGAAATCCTAAGAGTGAGCTTAATCCACAGATGCACTGTCCAAAGCCATTATCAAGCATCGAAGCCAATTTCTATCAATCTCAAAGTTTGTATATTACTCTCAATAACATCCAACATTACAAACGAGGTCTCAATGCTCTATTTATCCAAAAAATGAGGAGGTGAAGCTAAGTTAGGGCTTGTGTATCATTTATTATAGAGTTAATGAGTTTTTGACCTTTGAGACCATGCAAGGCCCAAGGCAAAAATATCTAAAGGTGTTTCTCTGAAATAATAACTCCTATCTTAACTTCTGAGTTGATATATTTGAAAATCTTGAATTTAAGGCTTTTTAATAGCTTTGCAATAACTGTTGGTAGATAGAAAAATATCTCTGACTGTGTGTAATAATTTTTTGATGCTTTACAGACAAAAATATTGCCGTAGGTGGAAGAATATCTTCGAAGAAGTAACTGAATCTTTGGATTTGATCCTTCGAATGTGCTCCTATGTTTAATCTTCTTCTCTTTATCATTAAACTCTGTTTAGGCCTTAAAACTTTGGATCTGCCTCTTAACTCTTTTTTTTACTATCTTTTCTCTTTATTTTGCCTTTATCTATGCTTTATGACTTAATCTCTCTAATTAACCTTTTGATCTTTTGACTTTAACCCTTTAATATTTTAACCTTTATTTGTCTACCTTTACTTTTTTTAAACTCTACTTTGCTGGCTAATCCTTTGGTTTTATCTTTTAATCAATGATTAACCTCTCTTAACCTTGTATTTTTCTTTGTTACAGTCCTTTGACTTCCTTTCCTCTCATTGTGCTCTCTTTTTTTGTACGTCTTCTGTGCAGGGACACATTCTTCGTGGATAAAGGGTTAAAATACCATAGATAACCATGTTTTATCGATGATTTAAGCTCGAAATAGGGCCTCTGGTCTCTTTTGATGGGAAAAATCCTCTGGATCATCACCCAGAGCATTTATTCAATGGTTTTTGGGCCTTCAAAGTGCATTTTATGCATCTCTACCATTAAACCTACACATCAAAACAAATAATTAGCTTTAAAACCATGTGGGGAGGGCTTACTACTTTTTCAGGGGTTTTTTGGGCATTTACAGGGGCAAGAATGGTGAATTGGAGGCTTGGTTCTGTAGGTGGAACCTGCGGGAAGTTCAAATGGAGGGGGCAATTTGAATAAGGGTGTGAAATGGAGAAGCAGTTTTTGGAAAACCGGGAGTGGTTTTCGTATAGCAGAGAAGGCAGTAACAATTTTTTGGGTTGGCATGGGATATTATTCAGAGGATGAGGCATGGTAGGGTGAAACCACCCATATCGCAAAGGTTAAAGGATGTTACCCCTGATGCTTTTTAATTTGTGATATGGGATTTGGGACGTCGTATCTCTAGGAGTGAGATCGACGGTGGTCGCAAAGGTGGATAGGTGTGAAGGGTGGAGCCCTGGGATAAGTGGCGTGGTCTTTTTGGGGTGTGATGTTCAGTGGAGAGTGGGCCTAGGGTAAAGTTTTAAAGTAGGGTGTGTAGCTTATGGTAGGGTTATATGAAGGTGGGGTTGAAATGCATGCAGGCTAGGGCTTAAGGGAAAGGAGCCCGAGTTTAACATAGGAGCGGAATATTAATGTTTATAGAGGTAAAATCATTAAAGCGAGGGGCTTTAAATTTTATAAAGGAATTGGATTAAAACATAAGGGTCGGGTAGGAAAATATAAAAAAGGGTCTAGTTTTATCATATTTAAGCAGAGTTTTTAACATAAAAGGTCCCGAAATTCTTCTTTTTACCCTAAAGACTATGTAAAAAATGATTTTTACATAGTTTAAATGAAAGGAAAGGGAAATGGTTTAAAGGGAAAGGGATTTTTTGTGGGGAAATGAAGTGTAAGGCAGAGGAAAGAGGCAATTTTGGCAGGGGAAAAGAGTGAATGAGAGTGTGGTAAGGAGGAAGGTGACAATGAGGTAAACAGACCCAATCATGAATTCCTTTAAGAGCAGCAAGGTAAACTGGGAAGGAAAAGATGAAATATAGAAAAATAGGTTGATTTAGGATAATGAAGGTAGTGAGATTTCTAAAACTCACAATTCCATGAATTTTGTTTTTAGAAACCTGGAACAAATATTTATTCATCTTCAAAATAGAAAAAATTACTGATGACTAACAGTGGCTCCATTCGGGGAGGGCAGCTCCTTTTCAGGAGGTGTCTAGAACTTTAGATATCAAATATATGAGTTTTGAAGACCAGTGCCTTATCCATTTAGTAGATCTTTCTTCTTTCACTTGTTGATGTTTCTCTTGAAGCTATGATCTTAATAATCTGAAAGACATGATTGCTTCAACTTCACTTCTACCTACCCATCATACTTTTCCTAGCATTTTTTCTTCATTTTGTGGATTTAGATTTGCAAACCCTTAGCATCATTTTTCTTATGAAAATATGAAACTATATATTTCTACACTTATGCCTTCCAAGAGTTCAGATTATGCTGATGAACTCATTTATTTCTCTACCTAATCTACCTATCTGTCAAGTTTAAACAGTTTGACATATTTTCATTCTCTAATCTAAAATAGGAAATTGAAAATATAACCGAATCAGAATTATGCAATCTAATTTGTTATGAGCTATGGCATTTTGTACAAGTTGCACACATATTTTATTTGCAGAAGGTAAGACAAAACTTGAGGGCTTGTATTTTGAAATTTTTTATGCATCCCTCTCTTTCCTTTGGTCTAGATTTTGATCATTTAGAACCAACATTTTTTCTTCCTATTCTATTCTTATTGATAAGTCAAGTTTAATTGGTTTGAAAATATTTCTTTCACTAGCCTATCAGTAGAAATTCAAAACATGTTTAGCCATGATTAGGCTAGATGACTGAACAAGACTCTTTTTCTTAATAAGCAGTGGCATTTAGGCTTGCACACTTTCAGCAGCACTCTTTTTGGGTAGGGGTTGTACCTATTCTTTTCCTGCCCTCTTTTTCTTCTTTGCTATGTTTTTGTGTTTTTTGTTTTGATGATTTTTCATCAAGCAATGTTATTTATAATGAATGAAAGCTTCAAATTAGGAATTTTGACAAAAATAGTTCTTGAGCATCCTGTCATTGACAGGACCTCCAAATACCTCTACTCCATCTAGCTCCTGTAAAAAGAAAGAATTATTATCTATGACTGAATGAAGGATGTGAGGACCCTTCCAAAAATTTTCAAATTTTCCATGTTTGGCTTTGTCTTCCCTCCTAGAATCCCATTTTAGAACTATGTCTCCAATGTGGAAATCATTGGCTTTGGATCTTCTATCAAAGATATTATTTATGTTTTCTTGTACTGCTTTTGTCCTTTTCTAAACTTCCTCCCTTGACTGCTACAAATGAATGGTTTGGTTCAGCCTCCTTTGCATGTCATTTTCTTCCGATTGCAGTTTTTGGAGGATCTTCATGACTGGAACTCCCAAGGATGTTGGAAAGACTGCATCCATGCCATATAATAAATGATAGGGGGACATATTGATTGATTTCTTAGTTGTTAGTCTATCAGCCCATAATGCATGCACTAGCTTATTGTGTCATGATTTTTGGTTCTGTTCTAGTAGCTTCTTGATGATGTTCACTGGACTTTAGTTGGAGGACTCAGCTAGCCCATTTCCTTGAGGGTAATAAGCTATGGAATGCCCCAGTGTGATATGGTACTTATAGCAAAATTCAACCATTCTTCTAGATTTGAAGGCAACAGCATTATCGGTAATGATCTTTCCAGGAAAACCAAATCTAGACAAGATGTTGGTCTCAAGGAATCTGATAATGACTGAGTCGGTGGCATTCCTGGAATGGATGGATTCTATCCATTTGGTGACATAATCAGTAGCAGTGAGGATCCACTTATGTTGGGCAGATGAGGTTAGGGTAGATCTCTCCAATGAAGTCCAAACCCCATTGTTGAAAAGGAGCTTCAACACTGATGGGATGCAAAGGCAAAGGTAGAAGTTTTCTCTTGCCATAAAAAAATTGGCACTTATGACAAGTCATAACCAGTTTATGGGTGTCAGGGAAGAGGGTGGGCCAATAGTAGCCAGCTCTAAAGATTTTTTTAGCTGTGATTTTCCAGTAGAGATGACCTCCACATTCTCCCTCATGCAGCGCATGCATGATTTTATCTGCATCATCCTCAAGCAAACATTTAAGTAATATACCAACAAAATTCTTCCAATACAAAACTCCATCTAAAATGTAGAAATTTAAAGCTTTTTGTTTCATGAATCCATATTTTGTCTTTGATAAATAAGGAGGAGCATTAAGATAAAAAAGAACATATAGGATATCAGCATACCAAGATGAATTAAAAAATACTTCTTCAATGTAGGGAGTTGTGAACTTTTCCTATTCCTCCAATGCATCAACCATATTTATGTCTGGTGCTTGGAAATTTGATTCAACAATGATTTTTGCTAGTCCTTATCCTTTAATCAGTTTAGTGGGTCTGATTTCTAAATCATATTCTAAGATGATAGCAACCCATTTACCCATTTTACCGTCAAGGTCCTGATTTAGAATGTCCTTAACAACTATGTGTGGAACAAAAGCAATGATATGAGAGTGAAAAATGTAGACTCGAAAATCTTTCAATGCTTTGATAAAGGCAAATGCTTGTTTCTCCATGATGTTGTATTTTAAGGGAGAATCTCTTAATTCTTTACTGAAAAAGGCTATGGGTTGTTCTTGTCCCATCATGTTCCTTTGTCTCAATACAATAGCAACAGTGTGTTCATATGCAAAGGAGAAAATGAAGCAATCCTTGGTAAAGTTGGGGTTGATTAGAACTAGTGTTTGAGTAAGAGCTTGTTTCACCAGTTCAAAGGATTGTTTGGCTTCTATTGTCCACTTAACTCCTACTTCTATTTTTAGCATGTTTGTGATATTTCTTAGGATTTCAGCGAGGTTAGGAATGAACCTTCTCAAAAATTTTATCTTTCTAATGAAATATTGCAGCTCCTTAATGTTTCTAGGATGGTTGATTTGTAGTATACCTTCAAGCCTTTCAGAGTCTATTCTTATCCCTTCTTCTGAAATGATGTGGCCTAGGAGTTTACCTTCCTGAAGGCCAAACAATGTTTTCTTGGGATTCAAATATAGGCCATACATCCTACATTTTTCAAATACTTTTCTCAAGTGGACTAAGCACTCTTTATAAGTCTTAGAATAGACTAAGATTTCATCAAGGTATATGACTATGAAGTAACCTATGTATTTTGAAAAATATATGTCTATGGCCCTTTGAAAAGTGGCCCCTACATTCATTAGCTCAAAAGGAATTTTAACATACATGAATGTGCCCCAGGGTGTAGTGAAAGTAGTTTTTTGTTGATCACTTGGAAGTACTATTACCTGATTGTAACCTAAAAAGCCATCAAGCAATGATATTCTCTTAGAGCCAACTACCATATGAATTATGTGATCCATTTTAGCCAAGGGATAGTTATCTTTCAGGAAGGCCTTGTTAAAATTTCACAAGTCAATGCAAAGCCTAATATCCTTGGTCTTCTTCCTAATTGACACAAGGTTTGAAACCCATTCTGAGTACCTAAGAGGGACTATGACCCTAGAATTATACATCTTTTTAATCTCTTTCTCAACTAAAGGTACTAAGACAATGTTTATTCTTCTCAAAAAAATTTTGAATGGTTTCTTATTTTCCTTGAGAGGAATTTTATGTTGAATAATGCTTGTGTCATAAGACTTTAAGTCCTCATATTCCCATGCAAACACATCCTTAAACTCTTTAAAAAGCTCAATATATTTATGTTTTATGTGAGGAGGAAGATTTTTGGATAGCTTGATCATTTTGGATTCTCCTAACCTACCTATGTTGCATTCTTCTACATCAGCCTTGGTGGTTTCCATTTTTGGCTTCCTAGCAACATCATTAAAATCAAACAGCTCTTCTAATGGTGCAAGACCTCTTCGTAATGAATTATCTTTGCATTGTAAAACCTCGAGAAGGTCTTTATGATCTAAATATTCAAACAATTCAGCCTCAAGAGGATCTTTTAGCATCTTTATATCAGCAATACAAGGCATCTCTATTTTATGGTCTTGTTCTTGAGCAAAACAATCTTCTTGATGGATTAAGTCTGATTTTGACAATTCAAACTTAGTTTTAGGCTGCAAGAAGTCCTCAATCTCTTTTTCATTTTCAAATAATTGCCAATGATCAATGTTATTTGGAACTATTGGTATGTAATTGACTTCTATGGTGTATTTTTCATTTGTATGAGGTGTTTGGCAAGTGCTGGAAACATAGGCAAGTTAATTAGCAAGGGTGTTTTGAGCTCTTGGAATGGAGGTAAGTTCATACTTCTCAAAAAATTTCAAGAGCTCTAAGGCAGCATTCCTATATTCTCTTAGCCTAGGATACTTTGCTGAATACTCACCTTTGATTTTCCTAATGATCAGCTCTGAATCTCCTTGGACAGAGATCTTCTTAGCTACTATGTTCTTAAGAAAATGTAAACCAAAAAGGAGAGCTTCATAATCTGAAATATTATTTGTGCATTAAAAATCTAGTTTGTATGAGTGGCCTTCATTTATGTTGTGGATCCAAACCCCAGCTTATGAACCTAATTTGCCAAAATAGCCATCAAAGCTCATGTTCCAAAGTGTTTCAAGTTCATATTCATCACTACGTTGTTGTTCAGGGCTGCTAGAGTTTGGGCTGTCAAGTTCTTCATTCAATGTTTGTTTTGACTATTGTGGTAGGTCTAGATATTTATCAATTTCATTTACTTGTTCATCAATGTCTTATTCATTATATAAAATGAATGAGGCAAGATCCAAATGGATGGAATAAAGATGTCTGTTGTTCGGAATTTCTTGGCTGCTAACCATAAACTGCATGTGTGATTCCCAATACAATATCCTTGTTTGGTTAAAAACATGGATGGTAGTATAAGACATGTCAAGTTGGAGGTTCCCCTCAAGCTTGGCTCCCCATGATCTAGATAAAAGCATGCCATACTTGGCGGGAATTCTAGATACTACTATGTCCATGACCAGGCCCTTAGTAGGGATTTGTGCCAGATTGACACATAAATCCTTGATTAGGCCCAAACACTTGACTCTGCTTAAATTGAAAGAATACAGGTGTTTGTAAGGTTTGGTTATTTTTAGGCCTAATTTCTCCATCACTACCTTTGGCATGAGGTTGTGAGAGGCACTAGAGTCTAGCATGGCATTATGTAATATTTTGTGATGTATGTTTAAGCTAACACAGAAAGGGGGAATGGCTCCTTCTTGGTATTTTCCCTCTACTTCGGGTCCAAACAACAGTTCTGGTTTGTCATCTGTCAAGTTCAAAGTATCTATGTCATTTCCTATATTCAAAGCTTTCAAGACTTGATTCCTGTATACATCTTGGGTCACCAGTTCATCAAGGGGCATGCTTATTTTGATCCTAGCAATCTCTCCCTCCAAACTGAATGATGCTAGTGTTTCTGGTACATTTACATCATTTTTGTCACACATAGTCTTTTCAGCAATGTTGATTTGCTGAGTTTTATT